>JACAXG010000216.1:701826-746891 GCA_018881555.1 Amblyornis subalaris | reverse complement strand
CATCCCCATCCCCATCCCCATCCCCATCCCCATCCCCATCCCCATCCCCATCCCCATCCCCAATCCCATCCCCATCCCCGCAGATGCTGGGAGCGCAGTGCCAGCTCTGCCGTGAGTCACTGGAGTGACTCAGTTCCCACCCGCTCCGCTCTCAGACACTGATCCCACATGGCACAAGTCTGCCTTATCCAGGGTATTTATAGCGCTGACTCACTCGCTAACGAGAGCTGCCTCTCCCGAATTAAACGTTAGTGGTGAGGGCCGGGCCCAGGATCCCGGCTCAGTGCTCCACCGGCACCAGGAGCATCTCTCACTCATTCCCGAATCCACGCGCGCCACACGGAACTCGTTCAGCACCTCTGATTAATGAGGTGCGAGTTCCTTTCCTCGAGGCCACGTCTTCTGATGTGGATTTAGATGACTTTAGATAAAACTTAAGAGCTTTCACTATTTTTCATTACTYCTCAACCAGCTATTGCCTAGAAGCTTTATTATGGGAATACAATCCATGTAGGGTCAGACTCTATCCTGACTTCTCGGAGGCAGGAAAGGTGCAAAACCAAAAAGAACAAAATGGGAATTGATAAACAGACATAAAAGGCTGAAAAGCAGCAAACCTTAGACAGGAGCTCATCTTTTTTGCTTTCTGCCCKGAAATATCACAGCCCAGACTGATTTAAAAAGCTGATGGCAACACAGTATTTCCCTGCATGGGGTTATGAAGCGTTTTGATAAACAAACAAACAAACAAACAGTGGAACCTGTTATAAATTGCCTGGGATCACTTTCTAGATTAAAATAACACCTATAAATTGCAAAAATGCAGTTTAAAAATTTGCTTCTAAGTAAAAATGAATTGCATAATGTGTGTCTGTCTAAATCTTAAGTGTTCAGCTAATGTGTTAGATAACTTAAATGTAGAATATAAGGCAAGGCTTCAAAGTTTTCAGTGGCAATAACTCAGCTCATATAATGAAGGACCATTCATTCATGACGATCCTTGCTAGAAGAGGTTAATAAAAATCTATGACTCCATTTCAGAAAGAATCGCTATCCATAAAACTATGAACCAGCAGAGTGAATGAATTGATGAGAGAAATTCAGGATGATGATACTGACTGGCCAAAACCACAGCCTTTAGGAGGTGCAGTCCCTGCAGATGGAYGGTGCAAGGAGAGAGGTTTGCAGCAAGTAAACACATAAAAGCTGTCTGGATGCAAAGGTAGAAAGTGCTGGAGTTCAGCTTTGGGTTTGTTTGGTTTTGTTTTCTGTGGTTTGCTTTTCTTTAAATGGCTTAGAGATGTCCAGTACAGAGACTGTCTCACCATATCCTCGGTGTGGTTATTTTTGGTGGTCTCAAAATTAGAAATGTGGTTCTGAAGGGGTTTGTTTCTTCCACTCTCCTCCCACCCTCCCTTCTCCTGCTGCTCGGAGCAGGATCAGAGGTGGAAGCATTTTGTTCCAACAGAACCAATTCCCATACCAAAGTGCCTGTGGAGGTTTCTACAAGCACTTACTTTTCACTACTTCAGAGAGAAGGAAAATGTCAGATATTTTCAAATCAGAATGGAGCAAACCAGTGCAATCCCACTGTACCAGAAGAAACTCCTATCCCTGGTACCAGAGATCCCGAACGAAACAGACGCAGCTTCTCAGAGTCAGGGAACTGCTGAAGTGCTATTTTTTTTCCCCTTTTCAGTCTAAAAAGCTGCTGTTAAAGCAGTTATTTTGTTCAGCTGCTGATTGAAGGCTATTCACCAAGGCCGTGTTCTTCAGAAGTTAAACAACCTGGCAGGTTTCAATAAGAGGTGTTTCAGAGGATTATTGTCATCACCTTTCAAACACTACTCTTAACTAGAGCAGATTTTTTTTCCCCTACACGAACAGACCCTAACACAGTCTATAGCAAATATTTTAGTCCGYTAGTTAAAGGTCATTCTAAAAAAGMAAGCTAGATATTCAGCAAAACACCCAAATGTGAAGTTTCAAAGCCCAGCCTGTTTAACTGAGGGGTATTTATAGTGTGCATATGSTCCACGATCCCAAGGATCCTATTAAACTTCTTGTAAGTTGACTATTCCCTCACACGAAGCATCTGCTGAAAGGAGGCAGATGAACAGATTGTTTTATGCTAAAAACAATGTTGCTGGAAGCAGCACTCCATTATAAATAACCCTGCTGGTGAGTCAGCACACGAGTCCCTGGTTTGGGAAGTTTTCCACGGACACCACTTGGAATTCAATCGTTTTGTCACCCCCAAAACGCTGCTCTCTCACCTGACACGTTCCGTTATGTTCTTGCATTTCACCAAAGCTTAAAAGTGATGCAGGCAAGGCAGGCAAAGGGCTGGGTTTAGGGAGGCTGGCGCTGCCCGTGCCGGGTTTTCCATCCTTCGCTCGGGATCCAGGAGAGGGCAATGTCTGCCTTCGGAAGAGATCCCTGCTCCCTCCGCGGGAGCTGCTGCCAGTGGGAATAAACAGCAGAGCTATCAGGAAAATCACAACCAACCCCTCGGAACGGGAGCTGGGGGAGCTCCATTCAGCTCCTTCTGCTCWTTCCCAGCCGATGCCTGAGCTGTCTGGAATGACGGCACTGGAACGTCCCACGGCACGAGAGRAACCACGAAATTCACCCAGCAGGGAAGGACCTCATCGTTTCTCCTGGCCAGAGACCATCCACCAACAGCTTCCAAACCCAAACATTAGCGAACCTGACACAAAACCTTCTGGAAGTTATCCCAGGTCGCCATCCCAAGCGCTCCACTGAGCCCTTCTGGAATTTTGAGGCTCTCGCCAACGCCCAGACAAACACAGGGAAACGATTCCTCCTGTTCACCAGAGACCAACAGGGAACGATCAACAGAACCTGCTTGAAAACTCGAATGGTTTTAAGGCAGAGCAACAAATCCTACAAGCTCCTCTCGGTCAGGTAGAACAGACCCAGAAAGTGAACAGGGTTGAATTAAGCACATTCATTCACCTCTCACCATTTTCCAGGGCCAGTTTGGGCCTTCTCAGACACCCAGAAAAGTCTGTAGCATGGCAAAAGTGGGTAGAACACTTGCTTAAGAAAGATCTGAGCGATGATTTTATTGACTATGGTTGGGAAACTTTTAAGTCCATTCGGAAAATTCCACTTGAAAGCGCCATGAGAAAAAAAAACAACTTTTTTTTTGAGGAAATTAAGGAAAACTACTCAAGTACTTATGAAAACATCTCATTTAGGGAGAAATTTAGGGGTTTTTTAAGGTTTAAAGATGAAAATATTTTCAAAATTCACAGAACTACAGAAGTCCATCAGTAAAGCTAAGATCAGAACCGGCTGTGGGAGAGCCAAAGGTAACTGAACTTCTRTTAAAATAAAGAAGAGCAGCAGACCCAGTTTTGCCCTGCTGGATGCCAAGAGCTGTAGTGTTGGTCCAATTCCTGATTAAGCTCTGCAAATGAAGCCTCACACTGCCTCCTCCTTATGGAAGAACAGTCCACACATTGAGACCTCCTGATTTTGTCAGCCAGGATGGTCTGTTTGGGGTTCTCGTGTAGTTKGAGTGATTTTCTTCTGTCCTGTAGGGGTTTTTTGGTTGCTGTTGGGTTGGGTTATTTTGTTTTGCTTTTCAAAGCATCAGAAACCCCAAGTCTCCAATGTGTGACTGCAATAGAGTGCTGAGAGCTGCCTCGAGACACCCCAATTGCTGTAACTGCATTATAAAAATCGATCCCTTTTCACAGCACAATAAAGCACCACTGTGGTGCCCTTGATGCATTTCAGAGGCCGAAAAAAGTGTTGTAAAGAGTGATGAACTTCAACTCCTTGAGGTAATAAGTTGTCGAATGCTGCTACAACGTCCTAAAATGCAGCAAAATTTCATGTTTCAAATATGTCAGCTGCACACAGATGAAGTATCCATCTTCATCTTCACTCATTTATTTGTAAAGGCATAAAATATTGCAGTGTTATTCCTAAAAATTCGTTTCCCAGGACAGAGGAAAGGCTATTGCAGTGGAAAAGCATCACTTTTCCAAAGAAATAGGCATGAATTGGCAAAGGTAAATATGGACTGGATGGAAATGGGGCAGTTTGGAGTTCTAAGACAGCCTYGGCACAGGCAACAACCCCTGTGAGCTCCAGCCAGGTTTATGGAACAGGGAAATGGGACTTCACACTTCGTCCTTAGCTCGAGTTAATGGATACGAAACAATCTGAGGTAGCCATTCCTCGTTTCCTCTCTTTGGAAAAGGACCCTTAATCCATTAACAGCCTCAGAACTGCCTGCAGACACTCTGGGGCTGTGCTGAGCAGCAGCCTCTGACACGCCAGCAGAAAACTGGGATTTATAATGAGCATTCACTGCTGTTCTGGCAGCAGGACCTCCCGGGCTTCTGCCGTGGGAATCTGTGTACCACGACTCAGCTTTCCCAGGTACACTGCTATTTTATTGGGTCCTTAGCATTTCATTGTGCCTCATCACAATTTCTACTCAGGTAAAGAAAATCAAGATGCTGCTTTCCTTTCTGCTCTGTGTAACCCACGGGGCTGGAAATCTGAGCAACCGCTCGAGTGGAAGGTGTCCCTGCCTCTGGAATGAGAGGAGCTCTAAGGTCCCTTCYAACCCAGACCCTTCTGTGATTCTCTCAGTCCTTATTAACCCACATGCTGCCTCCTGGCAGTGTTTGGGAGCCACATCCTTCCATAAATATCYGCCTGTGACTGCTCACCGAGGGGAAATCTGATCCTGCCTCCAATTCTGGCTTCACCAGTGTGTGTACAGCTGACGTGCCCGAGATTCCAAGCACAGAGTTTGGAGATAAAGGCAGACTGGCAGACAGCAGCCTGCACTCCCCTTCTCCCACCCAGCCCACACCAGGCTCTCCACCTCACAGCCTCACTGTGAATTCCTGGTTACCATCGGGATCCAGTGCTGGATCAGAGCTGCCCCAGCAGCACTCTGGGGACTGCCTCCCTTTTCTGGAAGTTCACACCATTTAAAGTTTCACAGAGCCAGTGCTTTCCTAACACCTTACAAGTTTTGAAAAACAAAAATAGAGCAGAAATATCCCAGCTGGATTTGGCATTTATGAACAGAAGTGCACACACGTGCCTGTGTAGGTGTTTTACCTTGGATAGCTCTGGATCTGGATCCAGATCCCACCCTGGTGGTCCCACCCACACCTCAGCCACRGTCTGTGCTCCAGACAGCCCTGCCAGCAGTGCCCACATGGAATTCCAGAGTGCTTTGGGTGGGAAGGGACCTCAAAGATCATCCTGATCCACCCCCTTCCACTATCCCAGGTTGCTCCAAGCCTCGTCCAGCCTGGCCTTGGACACTTCCAGGGCTGTTCTGGTACAGTCAATCATGGCAACWGTTCTGRAGGTGCCACTTTCCTATCACCTAAWTTGGGATTATCAAGATCACACCTCCATATCTAGGGCTTGGTTGGCTCTTCCTCAGTTGGTTATCCAGGTCTGTGCACCTCCCTCACTTGGGACATTGAGCTCCAGTGGGATTGCTGCACATCCACAGGGTGCAACGCTAACACAGACGAGGAGGTAAGGACCTATAACTCTATACACAGAATAAACTTCTTTGTGGTTGTGGACAGAAACCAATCCCATTTCAGGCAAACTTTGCAGCCTCTCCTCATCCTCAGTGCCACAAGACCAGCTGGAGGGATCTAGCTGAGGGACAGGACTTCCCAAGGTRAGGCAGGAGAAGGTGCCCGGAGGATGCCACAGCAGCAGCAGCGTCCATGGAGGGCTCACGCAGGGGAGCTGCTGAGCAGAGACTCCCTGGAGGAAGTGCCAGCACCCCTGCAGGCAGGAAWACACACAGGATCACGGRATCATGGAATGGGTCAGGCTGGAAGCGACCACAGGGCTCATCTGTCAAWCCTCCCTGCTCCAGCAGGGTCATCCCAGAGCACGGGACACAGGATTGTGTCCAGAATGTTCTGGGATGTCTCCAGTTCACAGATCACTTCAAYTAACACTTGCACATCCAAAGAGATTAACACAAGACACGAAATCCAGCACAGAGAGCACCAAACCAAACATCTGAGCCACTACAAGATGTCTTTATCTCGGGGTTTGGGGCTCTGGACATTGATGAACTGAGGAGTATCCTGGAAGGCAGCTCTGCCCAGCACACAAAATCCTGCATCCCCCTTCTCCTGCCCATGCTGTTATCTAAAAAYAGAAGTGATCTTCTTTTTACCAGATGCACAGCAACTCAGGGCAACTAGCCAAAGATGCTGGATCATCTAAAGGATATCAGTCYCTTTTTGCATTAACATTTTGCATAAAACACCATTTTTGAACAATAAATGGCTTTAGTTAGTGCCACTGACCTAAACTCCACTTCTATAAAATTCCACTAAAGCTTTCGTGCAACTGAACATCATTTAGAATTTATCAGTCACTTCAWGTATTTAAATGTACTCCATGCAAGTAATGAAGCTGAAGTGTTTATTTTAATGCCAAGTTAGACAATATGAGTATTCCTTAGAGGGCTTTCTGTGCAGGGAAAGAAAAGATTGAGAGCAAACKGAACAAGAACTGACCTATGGTGCACATACCTTAAACACATGTTTTTGACATGCCTCGAATATGTAGAGCTTCCTGGAATGACATTTAGAGGAGCAATAAGGAAAGGGAAAGAACAAGGAATTKAATTTGATAGAAATCTTCACCACTCCATTGGGTGCAGTTGTTGGAAGTTCGGGCTTTTGACCCAGCTCAACATCCATCATAACGAGACAGCAAAAGACAAATTAACATCAAAAAGACACAGACTTTAAAGCACCAGTGCTGCATCAAAGCCCCTCCCAGCCCTGCCAGGGGTTTGCTGTTTTTACTCATCTCTAGGAACTCAGAATTTCATCTCACAAGCTGATAGACCAGGGAAAAAAGAGATAGCAGGGTGTGAGCCAGACAGGATCACTGTTCCTCCAGAACCCTTCAAAGGCAGAGTGAACCCTCCAGTAAGATGTGTTTCTGCCCAGAAAGAGAGATGTTTTATCCACGAGATTACAAATTGCTTGGAACAGATCTGAGAGGTGTGGGATCGCTGACCTTCATGTTCTTACATCTGACACTATGAAGTCCTGTGAGAAGGGTGGCTGATTCCATAAGGTTTTGCTCCAGTTTTAAGTTTTTTCCCCAAACCATGGCTCACAGGGGAAAAAAATCACCTAAAAATAGGAAAAAGCTCTTTTATCCTGCTTTTTTTCCAGCCAATTCCTTTGCAGTGTGGCCATCTCCCTGCACCAGGAAATAAAACAGCTCAGCTCAGTGCATCCTCAGCTCTCCCAACATGATTGCCTTGAAATACCARTGCTGCCTCTGGCAAACATTTCCATGGCTAAGGAAAGGATCTACCTGAGCTTTTACTTGCTCACCCCTTGTACTATCAGGTTTTTATACAATTCATGTAACAATGAGCTGTGTACAAATGTTATTGTATGAGAAATAATGGCAGTACAAATAACTTGACTTTCTATTTAGCATTAGAAATCAAAAGCTCTTTTAGAGGTTATGACAAGCTCAGCCTAACAAGGCACAAAATAACAAAGCATCAGGGGCGTTTAATTTAATGTTATAATTATTTACATTATGTTCTTTTCACATGTGCTAATGTTTGGTGCCTTCTCAAGCGTTTGCAGTGGGTTCCACAGTCGTTATAGCAATCAAACTTTAAGATCCAAACATCTTTTCAAGTTAACTTTTATCTTTGTGAAGTCTGGATAACATCTTTTTTTTTWATGTATCAACTGGCATAAAAATTACAGATGTGGGAAATGGGCAATCRGCTGTTGTGTTTGGCAAGGCACAACGTGTGAGGAGCATAAAGGAAAGCACCAGGAACGCAGGCAAATCCATTTGGATTTAATGACTTCAAAGTAGATGAATGAAGAACCCTGGAMTAAATCCATCAAGAGCAAAACTGGGGGGGGAAAGATTGGAAATGGAGAAAAGGTACAGCAAGAAATGGAGAAAATAAATATCCAGAGGGAAGAGAAAACTTTTTTTTCTGTTTAAGAATGTTATGAAAACAAAAATCTTTGGGAATTTGAGCACTTCATGTCTGTGAAAATTCAGAGCAAGTCTGATAGTGCCAGAGCAGTATTTCTGACTTCCAAAAGATGCTCTATTTATTTATTCCCTGTGAAATGGTTAAAGGAAAGAGCCTGGACAGACATCCCACTCCCTGTGCAGGGAACCAGGGCACAGAGCACTGAGAAAAGGGGCAGCCTGCGGAAAAGCCAAACTCCACTGTCCTTTTCATCCTTCCTGAAATAACCCAACAATCTCTAAGATACAGATGTGTAAAGGGAAATAAAGTAACCTTTCCCCAGGCAACCATCCTTGTCCAGGCAAAACTCCTTGATGAGACTGACACTTTACATTTGGCAATAACCAAAGCTACCAACAGACCTAGGGCAAGGAAAGGGGGAAAAACAAATGGCAAATTAAATTGCTTTTGAATTGAATTCCCTTTCCTATCTCCTCTCATTTTCTATCACCCAGGAACCATTCTTCAGATCTGGCAAGGCAGGAACTAAATCCTTATCAACAGATTTAATCTTAGTCGTACAAACAGCCCCATAAATCCTCCAGAATTATTTTTGTAAAGATAAATACAATTGGTTTACAATTCTCCTGGCATTCTGACTGCCTACTACATCCTTGAACATGGAAAGTAATACCTAGGAGATTGTTACCAGAAGATCTTTCAAGCACCCAGCCCTGGGTGTGCCAGTGACAGAAAAGGTGCCCCATGGCTAAAATAGAGGGCAGAGACTCCAAGCACAGCCATGGAGCTGCAGTTTTTCCCTAATGTGTGAAAGTTCCATGGAATCAGTTATCAAACTCTTAGACTGACTTTAATTAAAAGGCCAATTGCACCAACAAGTGGCCCACAGCTTGTTATTCTCTCCCCCATGCACGACGGAAGCAGCCATTCCCAGTGGGATCATTGTCCTTCCCTCCAGGCATCATCTCCAACACACCTGTCCAGCCCCACCTTTCCGGTTTCTCATCCTCTCCCGAGTGCAGCTCAGTTGTGTTCTTGGCACCAATTCCCCCTCCATCTCCATCAGCACCGGAGCTGTTCTCTAACCCTTGCTGTCCTGCCTTCAGATTTGCTTTCCAAGCCTTCCCCTCCTGSTTGCTAAATCCTCTTCTCTGCCCATTTTGCTCCCTGCTCCTGTCCCTGCTCCAGCAGTTTGGGTTTCTCCTCTCTCCGTGCAGCTGGTCCCTGCACACCCCCGGGGGATTGTCYTCGGGTGGTGAAGGAGAAGCCACTGCTTTGTTTGGGCTTCATCATTYCTGACTTATCAACCCACGGCAAGGACACAGCCGTTCCAGTGGGACAACACCCCACTTGGAGAGAGTCTCTCTCCACGTTTCTTGTTGGCTCCTTCAGGCACTGCAAGGCCACAATGAGGTCACCCCAAAGCTTCTCCTCTCCAGGCTGAACAATCCCAGCTCTCYCAGCCTTTCCTCCCAGCAGAGCTGCTCCATCCCTGTRCTCATCCTGGAGCCTCCTCTGGACTCTCTCCAGCAGCTCCASGTCCTCCCTSTGCTGGCCCCAGGGCTGGGGCAGCTCTGCAGGTGGGGTCTCACCTGAGGGGGCACAGGGGCAGAATCCCAATGCCTTTCCTGCTGTCCCAAAAAAGCAGCTGCTTGGGAAGGAAACTTCCAGTGKAAGTGTGGTTTATACTAAAATTACGAAGCAGTCACAAATGTTGACAACCCTCACATCTGCTCCATTCGGAGTCTCCCACCGTCCCCTGGAACAACGGCACCTCTGCACCCCAGAGCATGAAACAAAAGGCATGAGYGGCCAGTGGGACTGTAATTCTGTTATAATGTCATTTCCCCCTCAGACACACATTTCAGAAAGCACTGAAACCAGAATTTCAGGCTCACTAACGAGCCGTGAGTTTACYGGTAAATCCCTTTATCATCCGGACATTTCTCCACACGACAGAAATCCCCCCTGCCTGCAGATGGCTAAGGCAGCACCACTTTATGGTCTGAGGCTCGCTATCCATATGGACCGAACTCCAGTTGTATTCCCTGCTTACCCTGGGTCACTGTTCTGACAGCTTGGAAGTGTTAAGCTCTTAATGCTTCTTCTCTTAAGCCAAGTGTTCCCGCATTGTTCGGAATTTCAGTGACTGTAATTAGCTCATGTAGTGCTACAAATTACACTTTTCTCCAGGAATATTCCTTATAAATAGGGGTTTTACTGCCTTCTCTCTGGAACCGGCTGGCAACGAGCTAGTTGGATAATCGCTCTCACAATCCTTGGACAGCATGTGGGCCTCCTACTCTCTTTTAGCCCAGTTTCCATCATCCGAGTGTACTGGGAATCCAGCAGGCCTCTGGAGGTGTGCAAGACATGACCCCCCCATCAGTCTTTGCCATACCGTTAAGAAGCTGATATTAAAGCACCAAGGTGACAAGGCACTTTTTCCAAAACCAACATGAGAGAAACATTTTTCMAGATTCATTTTTTGGCCAATTTTGGCACTATCGGGGTCTAGAACTGGAGGTTGCTGACCCAGGCTCCACCTGCAGTGGGYGGGACAAGGTACCAAGAGAAATATTCCCGTGGTCACCTTCACGTCACCACCTTTTATTTGCTTGTCTCTCCAGATAAGCCCAAACCCCCTTGTCAGACCGGTCCRGGGGAGGGCTGCACTCACTGCCCTGTGCCAGCAGAACAGGAGCCAGTGCCTGAGGGGTTTTCCCTGCTGGAAGTGACACCCCTCCCTGGTAATGCCATTAATTAGGTGACTGCTTCAAGTGAAACGTGGATCTAGTTCACCCAGACAAAAATCTGCTCTGAGCAAATTATCTGCAGGCAGCTTTGTTACAGCCCAGCGCCGGACTGGGGCACCCCAGCTCATTAGCGGACGCTGATCCCACTAAGTAATTAGCAGGTTTCTTTAGCTCTTAATCCTCCCCTGACACGTAGCAGAGGGAAACATCCATGGGAAAGACACAGCAGTGGTGGGGATGGGGAGCTCTGCAGGGAATTAGAGGCAAATTTGATCGCTCGTTAGCCGAGCTTGATGGAAATGCTCGGGTCCTTCTGGCAGCGCTGGAGAGCACGGCCCGGGAACGGACCTGGGAAGGACATTCCCTGCTGAGGTCAGYGGGGAGAGGTCTGCACACCCAGGAGTTCACAAACACCTCGGCACTGAGGCCTGAGGGCCTGGAAGGGGCTGGTTTGCTTCGTTAGGGGTGGCCTTATTGCAGCCTTCCAGGGCCTGAAGGAGCCGAGAAGAATGATGGAGAGAGATCCATCAATTTACAAGGGATGGAGGGACAGGACAAGGGGGAATGGCTCCAAACTGACAGAGAGCAGCTTTAGATGGGATATTGGGAAGAATTGTCCCCTGTGAGGGAAGTGAGGCCCTGGCACAGGTTGTCCAGAGCAGCTGTGGCTGCCCCATCCCTGGAAGTGCCCAAGGCCAGGTTGGACAAGGCTTGGAGCACCCTGGGATAGTGGAAGGTGTCCCTGCCCATGGCAGGGGTGGGACTGGATGGGCTTTAAGATCCCTTCCCACCCAAMCCATTCCATGATTCTACAATCACAACAGCAACAAGTTACTTTGAAAACCTCCAAAAGTGTGACATTTTCAAAACTTCACAAAATCACGTCAACTCTGCCCTTGCCCAGAGCCAACCAAAGTGGCTCATGTTCCACTCTGGGAAAACTCAGAAAATTTACAAATCAGAACTGAACACAAAATGGCTGGGCAAATATCCTCGGTGCTCTACAAAACATAACATCCTGCTTTAAAAGAAAAAGCACATTCTGAACAACCCAAAGCAGCCACAGGAGCGGCAGGCCTGGCAGGCTGTGCTTCCCTGTTCCCAAGGGAAAGCAGCCAGGCACTGGGCAGTGACGGAMGCTCAGAGCTGTAACAGGTCTGGAGCATGGAGCTTCCCAGGGCAGCTGGAAACCAGCAGCAGGAATTAGTTCCTCTGTGGGACAGGAACAATTCCTTGGTCACTGCTTGAAATGCTTCCAACCCTCTGGAGTTTTCCACACAACAGAGCTGACRCTGCTGAGGCAGCCCCTGAAGCACTGCACACTTACAGAGGTTTTGGCTGAATACATTTGCAATTAATTAATTACAGACAGAGGCAGTTGGAGCATATGGATTAAAATTCCTGCTATAAATACAAAATCGACTGAAAACCAAGCAAAGGGAACTCAACTTCTAACAATATTCTTGATTTCCAGATATCTCTTGTAATCCAAGCGAGAAAACCTCACTCATTGGTTGTGACTTGTTGGATATGATCAAGAGTTCCCTTGTATTATCATGTATTCACTCTAAATGGCCCCAAGTCCAGTAATTTGTAATAAAACCAGATTCCTGTGCTCAGCTACAACACTCAGTTACTGAACTGATCAGTGTTGAGAACAAGCCTTTATTAATTTAAGGGACAGCCTCACTACAGACACCCCAAAACAGAAGGCAGGTTGGAACTGTTTCCATCAGCCCTAAACCAGATTACCTCACTTGCACAGGTAACTGAATTTTTTTCCTCCTCAAATGATGCTGGTGAGTTGATTTTTTTTTAATTTTAAAAGAAGTCAACCAGTAGTACTTGAAACCAGTTTTATTCAGACAAAACGAGGTACTATAAATATTAATGCTGTTGATTTTATACTCCATGTAAAACAAAGGTGTTATTTGCACTTTCAAAAGCAGTTCAYTCAACCAATTCTGCTGTAATTGAATAATTCAGCTTTAATGAACTCTCCCTGAAGTGTGCACAGTAACACAAATCTCCCTGCCCCATCCCCTCTGCGAAAAGAGACYGCGAGTCTTTCCTACCTCCCTGTCTGCTTTCCACCAGAGTTATCACCTCTCACTAAGGGCATCTATAGCTTCCTCCAGCCAATTTTTTTYCCCATCGACTTCTCTTTCCACAGCCTTAGAAATTCCTGGAAGCAGTACAATTACTCCTTCCATTTTCCCATGCACAGGTGAAACAACCACATGAATGTTTACGTTGGAGTTACACTGCAAATTAACTGAGGAGCACAAAGYAGGAAGGCTCGAGATGGGAGATAATCAGTGGAAAGCCACGGGAAGTTTAATCGTTTGTTGTTATMTGTGTGCTGTCAATACTGGCAGGTGAACAAGCCCAAGGTGGTGTTTTCCAAAACACATCCCAMTGCTGACGAGTCTTTGAGCCTCTGGGCATCCCTCCCCCCCCAGCTGCCACCCATTTCCAGTTCAGAGCAATTTAAAATGTTGATTGCTTCTCAGCAAATGGCAAGCTTACACTCATTGACAAGGTTTAGATACTTGAGACTGCAGCCTTATTCATTGATCTGATGCACAGYGGGCACAGACTATTTATTGAGCTCTATTACTCACCTCAAGCATTAACCACGGGGCTCAAAAAGCTGCATTCTTGAGGAAAGCAGAAAAAGATATGAGTAACAGTGATCTGGCATTATTTATTCATAGATTTTCACTCAAACACACACATTGTAAGGCCCCAGTGACCTCCAGAGGCAAGTTTAAGTGGAGTCATCTTTGCCTAAGCTTGTGCAGAGTCAGTGAAACAGAGAGATGCCAGTCAGGGTGGAAAAGGGCAGGAACAGAGCAAAGTGCTGAGCAATGCTTTATGCTCACACCATCTCCAGGMTGCACAGGAATGCAGCCTGGGGACAAAAGGGAAAGGCAGGTCCTGCCCATGGAAAGCCACAGGGAGAAGAACTGAGCCACAAAAACCCTGCACGTGTGTCTGCACGGGAATTAGTGAGAGGAAAACAGAGCCCTGTGTTTTCCGAGGAAAGGGAAAAAAGCCAGAGCTGCTTGTTACAATAGCAGATGAGAAATTAGAAGCACATCACCTTAGACTAAGAGATAGCCAAAGGAAAAAGCAGGAGTTGGAGTCCCTGGAAGGTTTCAGAGGATAACAGACACCTTCAGAAATCTGGAAATATTCAGGAGAATTTTAAAGAGACAGTACAGGTCAAACTGGATTGAGTTTTCCCTGTCCTTTTATAAAGTTAAAAACCACGATGTTTTCAAAGAATACCATTTTTACACACACAAAATGTACTTTAAAGTATTCCAGGAAATTGAAGTTTGCTCTTATGTTCAAACGTATTTGTTCARCCTTCTGAGAGGCAAAGCCATATCAGTTCTAATAAAATAAGTCTCCTCTGCTTCACATTTTCCTCCTTCACCATCCCCACGTGAACCTCAGATCCACACCTGCCTGTTCATTTCCTGCTGGTGCCCTTGGACCTTCAGGAGGATGGGGTGGTCCAGACCTGCATCTCCCCCAGAACCCAGCACAACTCAGGGTYTGCCCGGGGGAAATGCTCCAAGCCCCAGGGGACAGCAGGGATTTGCCTGGGACAGTGACACAGGGGACAGGTCTGAGCTGCCACCACTGCTGTGTCACACGGAATTACAGCCACAGGATGCAAYGGATCCACTCCCTGGTGCCAGGCAGGGATTACCCAGCCGCTTTGGAAGCTCTGGTTCATCCATTTGGCCAAATCCAGGGCAGGCCAAGCAGGTCTGAGAGAGAAGTCAGGTCACTTGGGCACTGCTGCCTTGGCCTTACACCCTATTTAGGCAGGGAGAGCCTCCCAGTGACTCCAGCAGGGTGCAGGCTAAAACCAGTCTGCCCAGTTAGGCCATCCAGCAGTGGGGTCAGCATTTTGTGCTGCTCCTCCAGGGCTACAAACAGCCCTTGCCTTTGGCAGCTGCACATTCACCACGGCATCAACGGGAAGGCAAAACCCCTGCATGTTTTAATCATTACATTGGTAACACTAGAGCAAAATGCAGAGTTTACCAGGCCCTTTTCATATCTGAAACTTGTACTTGTCATATTATACACAGTAGGAGAGGCTTCCAGCCTTTCTGTATTCTAATGTGATGAATCACACTGTGTTACTGAGCTACTCTCAGAAGTAATCTAAGCTTTAGAATGAAATCACTGACTACAGCAGCCTGAAGAAGAGAAAAAAAGATCAATAAAAAAGATTCACTGGAAAATAAGCTTCTGTGAATGAGGGGGAAGCAATTTTGTGTCAAAAGGAAAAGATCTTTCATGTGTTGCGTGTCTTTGCAGCAGAGTACTTTAAACTTAGGCCTTTCTAGGAAGGCATCAGTAGGAGAATTCTGGCACTTCAGTGACCCCACGGAAGTCTGGCACAGTCCCCCCCCTCGTGGGGAAGCCTGTCAGCTTCTGCAGCAAGTGAGAATCCAACCTGACCACACCTGCAGCTGCTGGAACAGGCAGGGCYGTATCTGGGACACAACCAGCAGGGTTGCTCTCACCGAGGATCGGGGCTGCACCGGCATCCCTGTCTCCATCCCCGTGTTCCCATGGAATCACTGCTCAGGGAGGAGGCTCATCTGGCCTTGTAAACCCAGCAACGCTGCCAGTGTGTGAAAATCAGGCTGCACGGGGACAATGCTTTGTTAGATACTGAAAAATAAAGGGGGAAAAAAACCCCCGAACACCTTTGATCACTTGGTTTTGCAGGGCCAAGGACTGATGTGCCTTCTGGGCAGCATCCCTGGATGCCAGGCAGCAGTGCAGGAACCACCTCGGAGCGGGCAGACTGGGGAGGAGTCGGTACAAGGGGCACAAAAAGGAAGGATGGTCTTTCAAGGTGAAGCACCCAACTCCCAAAGTGCCGTTGGGAAGGAGAAACAGGGATGATCCATCACAAAAGAGCAGGATTCAAAGMAGTGGTTCATGCTCCAATCCTATGAAGCACGAGTGGAGCGACCCATGGAAACATCCCAGCAGGAAGGGCCAAGCCTCGGGTCCGAGAGTGGCTCAGCCCCAGCCCCAGGTCTGGATCTGCCAGGTTTCTGCTGGAATCTCAGGCACGCTGACACTCCTCCCTCTGAGCAGCTTCTGTACCTGGTTTAGTTTTCCTTGGATGCAGTAAGTGCCCGGTTTCTGCTGGAATCTCAGGCACACCGACACTCCTCCCTCTGAGCAGCTTCTGTACCTGGTTTAGTTTTCCCTGGATGCAGTAAGAGCAACAGCCACTCCCTCACTCCCCAGGGCTCCGTGTGCACGTGCCCTTAAGGACTGAAGGGACACCAGCTCCAGCAGGGCTGTCAGCCTGCACAGGAACTCCAAGGGCARGGATCTCCCCTGGAATGTGCTCTCCAGCAGTTCATGTTACAGTGCCTGACACKCTCTGCTCACTGCCCTGGGATCCGTGGCAGTGAGGATGGGAATGGTGGGACACTACAATGCCAGCAGTCCCTCSTCCCATCAGGACAGCCCTGAGAGCATGGGATCAGCAAGCTGTGAAGCCTGGCAGCACTTTTGCAATACTAATACTCATATTTTCAGCAAAGGTGTGACAGAATTAAATCTGGGAATATGTTTTCCTCTGATGGTGTCACCCAGGGCAGAGCTCCCCATGGSAAGGGTCTTGGAGCTCAGCTGACTCTGCACAGCACAGACCAGTCTGGGGCCCTGCCTGAGGAAGGTTTTTATGGTGGAAATGTGAGATGCTTCCCATTTATGCCTCCTGCTCCTCAAGTCCATCTCTCTGCTGCCAAGTAACAGATAGCAAGCAGATTCCCAAACCACATTTCTCTTGGGCAGGGCTCTCAGYGCTGGAATTCAAATTCCAGGAGGAGCCCATTATTCTCTGAGTGGGATGAGGCACAGGGCAAGCAGAAAGTGAAAATTGGTCTAATAGCAGGAGAACTGTTGTCATTAGACAAATGCTTCTAGGAAAGAAGATGGGCTGAGATGAGCTGCATTTGAAAGCCTGTTTCAAGTTTATTCAGGTTTCTTGGATGGCTTTTTTTTTCAGGGAAGCTCTATCACATCACTAGAACAGTGGGGTTTCATTTTCCTTTTCTTTTTTTGCATGTTATTTTCTCACTTATTTTCCTCCCTTTTATGAAATTGGTTCTGTARGTGAATGTGGCACTTTGTGCACTTGGCAGCCAGCACAGGACTGGACTGTGCACCTGTTTTGGAGCTGAGGAGGTGTCTGTGCCCAGTTACCACCCCAGCACTTCTCTCCCAGTGACTTCCCCAGCGCTGACGCCAAAGCTCACTATTGAGCTGCAGCCATGGTAATTAATTCTAATTTTAGTTCCACCTCTTTTTGACCACCAATAAATCCATGTTGCTTTGCAATTCAGAGCTGGGATATGTTCCAGCAGGACAGAATTTGGCATTTTAAAACCATTTCTGTACCCACACCCCAACTGTCCGTAACCTCAATATGTCTGGCAGATGAAAAATACACCTCTGTGCTTCAGGGCTGGGTAAAGCCTGTGGGATGGCAATTCCAACAGCAATTCCCGTCCTGGAAGTGCAGGCAGTAGAGCACAGCAATGCCATTTGGTGTGAAATGGCTCTGGGTGTCATTACCACAGGCTGAAGTTCTTCCAAGGGATCAGCTCCTGCAAATGGCAATTCTGCTTCCAATCCACATTCCCTGAAAACCCTTTACTCGCCCCTTATGTGGCTTTTATAGCAAGGCAAAATTTTAATGCTAATAGCTAAACACCCCTTCTTGTCTTCTTTAGAGCCTTTCAGAGCTAAGTAATACAGAAAGATTCTTTTATTAGTCTGCAGGCTGTTGTCCAACTATTCCTCAGACGTTTTCTAATCTAATTGTGTTTCAAAGAGCTGCCAAAAATATGAATTTTATTTAATTCAAGTAACAGATCTATGTATCCAAAACGATGCCCTGCTCTGAATCCTTCTGTGATGACAGCTATTACCTGCTGCTTTCAGGGCAGGCAGCACCCACCTGGAATTTGGGGTTATTCCTGAGGAAATGGTTACAGCTGCTGTCAGACCAGGCTGACATGGTTTCAGCTTCCATATCCTCGGGCACCTTCCAATTAGAGGCCAGCAGAGAAGCCTTGCACTAATCTGAAATACAAACCAATAAATAACTGGGGCTGAGGGGGGAGCTCAGCCTGCTCACAACAGCGAGCACTTGTCAGGCTCAACTCATCCAAAGGCTGCACAGCCCCTGGGGACAGCAGGGGGGTCCCAGCCTCACYCTGCTCCTCTGGCCCAGCTGGAATTCTCCAGGGCAGAGGAAGGATCCTGTCTGGCATCTCAGAAGCAGAGGAATCTGGATAATGCAATAATAATACCAAGCACAGTAAAAGTATAATTGTATTAAACACTTAAGACAGACTTAGTGCCTGATACTTGTCCCACTTACACACATTTCCAACCCAAGTCACTCCACTGCAAACAGAATTTTGATTAATCCCACTGAGGATTCTCCCCCTCTGATATATATTCTGTAGCTCACTATGATATGACAAACACTCAGAGGTGTTATATTTATACGAAAAAAGCTTAATTATTTATTGTGTTCAGCCCCAATCTCACCTACTTTGGTAAATGAAACCCCAAGATATCTGACACTCTTGCTCTGAGCTGCACATTCCAGAGCAGCTGCTGAACTTGCCAGCTCCTGCCTGACACCCATCATGATGAACATGCACATCTCTCTGTGTCTTTTCCATCCCGAAGATCAGAACTCCAGCAGGTGACAGGGAGAGGAGTGAGGAATGCTGCTGCTCACTGGGACAGGGTTTGCAATGAGGGATTTGGCCTGGAAAGGCTTTAGTTCAGTTTAGTGCCCCACGCTGCCCTGAGCAGATGACATGGACTGGGCAGTCACTGTGCATTGTGCACACACTCCTAAACTTGGTTCCAGCTCTGAGGATCTTCCTGGCGAGCTGAAAGGTGTCCTACTCCTCCCCGGTGCAGCTGGAACAGAGRAATTTCACAGAATCCCAGGATGGGTCAGGCTGGAAGRGACCACAGTGGCTCATCTGGTGCCATCTCCCTGCTCCAGCAGGGCTATCCCAGAGCACARGGCACAGGATTGTGTCCAACAGCTCTGGAATAYCCCCAGGGAGGAGACTCCAGCCCCACTCGGGGATCTGTTCAGGGCTCGGGCATTGCCCGAAAGAGAGCTTCAGGGAAGAAAAACCACAAAGGCAGGCAATGAAAATTCTCTGTAGCCAAATTACTTTCCCAAAACCCACAAAGGCAGGCAATGAAAATTCTCTGTTGCCAAATTACTTTCCCTAGTGAAAGGGAAGAGTTGGATGGGGGCAAAGCAGGTTCTAAGGCAGCTGATGCCCTAAATCATCATTGCTGTTCCAATCAGCACACAGACAGTGTTCTAGTGAAACACAGCACATTCTTCCACCTCCGCCCTGTGTATCGGAATATTAACGATTCATGTTTAACCACTTTGTYCCCATTTTTATCCATAGCTCTGCTGTTATTTGCTAACTAAAAAGCAGCATCACATTTCAGCTCCAGGAAAGCCTCTCTGTGTGTTGATGTCAGCCTGTGCAGCTCCCACAGTGCTGGGCACGTCTGAAAGGTAAAAGTTGTGCCTCTGAGGAGCTCTCTGAGGCCAAGCCCCTGGGCTGCAACAAGCTCAAGGTTAATTTTTAGGCTGAAATATGTTCAAGTATTTGCAGGTGCACAGAAACCTTACGATTTTCTGATAGGAAATGATTTCACTCAGCTTCTAAAGAGAACCTGCTCTAAAGAGGGAGGTATTTAACACAAAAAACCACGGTGTATTGAGAGCGTTTCAAAAGTACAGGTCAAAATAGCCACGTATTTTTCAGCAGCTGARTTTTTGCCCTTTTTTCTTTTAAATACTGCCACAGAAAACCTGCTGAAATGTTTACCTAAATGCAGTGAAACATCCCCACAGAGTCCGCGTTGCCCTAAAAAGCAGACCTAATARTTTACCCTGCCCCTGGTAAATTATTATACATTTTTTAAAAAGGAATGATACATAAAAAATTAGTACTCACCTCCTCATCATAGCACAATTTAAGCACACATGAAAGTATTTATAAGAATATATCCTCTGAAACCAAAGCTACTTACTGAATATATAAGCAGAAATATCTTAGGAAAGGTGTTTAACTTCCAGCATTGACACTCAAACACTGCAGAAATATTCCTAAAAGGCTTTTCTGCCTCTTAGAGCCTACAAAAAGTTGCTTTGCCTTTTTTTTCCTTTTCAAAGTAGTTCAATACATRTATTTTTGCTCTGTCACTTCCACTTCAAAGCCCAGATTCGTGTTGCTTCCCTCCCCTTTCAGCACCAGGCTGGTGTTTACATATTTCTGCTCCTCAGCAGCTGAAAGCCACCCTCAGTTTCTCTGCCTCCCATGCATGATCTGCAAGGCTCAATCATGTCAACTTCCTGAATTCTACCTAGAAAAATGTGATTATCTTCTTTATCCAGGCAGATCCATGGGCAAATTCCCACGTGCTGCATTMCTCTGGCAGCAGGAGGAGGACACTGCCTTTAGCGCCGTAAGGAGAAGTCTTTGTCTCAAAAGTAYGGACAAAAGTGAAACATCTGCAAATGAATAAATGCTCCAATTAATGTGCTTTTAAATCTCTGCTTGCTGAGCCGTTATAAGCTGTGCATTTATGGGAGGTTACCCAGGCAGGTCTCATGAAAGTGGAAATCAAACCCTCATCTCCACACTGCCACCGCCGCATCGCCCTCTGATTCAGCTCTCGATGGGATAAAAACCTTCCTGCTGAAAAGCAGGCAGGACATTTTCTTTGAACTTGTTTGCAGCTTCTTGTAAACTGAAGAACATCCAATCCCTCCCGAGTGTTTTCCGAGAAACTCCAGCATCTCGTGCCACGAGAGAGAGGGAGGTGACCTGGGTTGACAAACACACGGCTGGGGGAAGAAAATGAATCAGGGCCACGGTTTTGTCTCTATCAAAAGAGATCTGATCCCTCTGCAAAAGGACAACAGCTTCATCTGAAGCAGGTCGTTTCAGGCAAAAATTATCCAGCAATGCTCAGGATCTCCTTCTTTCCAAACTTATTTCTCCAAGTAAAAAGGGGTGAGGAGGATGCTGAGCCACAGTTTTAAAAGTCTAACTCGAGGGAAGTGTTTCAATTTATGGTGCTTTTAGGTAAAGCTGCAATTGCAGTGTAACCTGATCCTGGATCCTTACCTGGAGRAGATGTTCTGGCACAGGTCTGGGGGGGAAAATACAGATTGCTGTGATTTTGAGATGAAATATGGGTTTAGCAAAGGAAACTTGGCAGGAAGACTCATGGAGTAAGAAGAGTTTCCAGAAGAAGAAAACGCCAAGAAGGTTTTTCCTAGGTTGGAACTTGGGCATCCTGAACTGCCACCACTCCCTGCCTCCCTGTGTGCCATAAAGGACCCCAGAGCCATTCCCCCAGATTCCTCCTCCTTGCTAAGATGGGGAAAAACTCCCTCAGATGGCACAGAGAGTGTTTATAAAGCCATGTACAGTGCACAGAGAGAGGCCCCACAGTGCTGGTGGCAAAGGCATTGCAGGATTATTTTAAGGTATCATCTCAAAGAAAGCATTTTTAACAATATTCGCTGTCCCTTGGATGGAATTATCAGACAATTTCAGTTTCTGGGTCTTTGCTGAACCTTCTCCAAGGCCTGGTTTATGCAGTGGCCCATGCAGACAGGGAATGTCTCATTCCACTGGACTAAATCCCTCCTGGGTTTGAAATGAGCTGCAGCATTTGGGACTGCAGGACCACGCCAGGGTGAGGGTCCCAGCTCCCCAAGGGATTTGAACATGCACAGGAATTATGCGAAATCTCCATGCACCTAATTTTGCAGAAAATATTCATATTTTTGCCAGCACTGCTGAAAAGTAAATACTGTGACCATATTGTAAATAACACCAGAGGCTTTGGATACTTGGTGGTACAGCTGTGAGCTGACCCATTTTCAGACCTCTAAAGCTACAACTGCCTGGCAAAGAGGCAGAAATGTGTGCAGACATATCCTGCAGCAAAGAAACAGAGTGACCCTATTAAAAATATCCAAAAATCAGGAGCACAGGCTGAGCTACAGCCCCGATGGCAGGGGACAGTGGCTGTGGGTGCAGCAGCACAGGTGACTCAGGTAAGGTGACAACAGGATTCAGAGGCAGCACCAGGCTCAGCACTTATCACCCTGTGGGAACAGGCAGTGGTGGAATCACTGTCCCTGGAAGTGCCCAAAAATACGTGGATGTGGCACTTGGGGACAAGGGTCAGTGGTGGCCTTGGCAGGGCTGGGGGAACGGTTGGACTCGATCCTAGAACCATTAAGGTTGGAAAAGCTCTCTGTGATTCCACTTGGGTTTTCTTTTTGAGCTCTGACAAAGTGCAGGGTCACACAGTCCAAGATAATCCACGCCAGGATCCTGCACCAATACACTTCCCTTTCCCTGCTGGTCAGTGCTAGACTGGAGTCCCAGGAACTCCAACCCAACCCTTTCTGCTGGATCACATCAAGGTCATTGGCCTTGCAGGAACACGAAGTTCCTGGGCCAAGGAGCTTCAGCTGCAAAGTGAAAAACACACTGAGAGCAGAATTCCCTTGTGGATCTGTCCCACTGCTTTGAAACCACAGTACAATTTCCATGGATTTGTGTGTGCTGTGGCTGTGACCCTGCAGGCTGGGAGTGACTGTCRCTRCAAACACACACACAAACACACACACAAACACAAACACTGCTGCACCTCTCTGCGTGCCCCAACCCTCCTGTTCTCTCCTCTGTCCTCTGCAGCTCTCCCAGATCACCTCACACAAGGATTATCCAGCTAATCCAGACCTGCACACGTGGAAAGGTGCCCTTAGGAACAAAGACAAAATAGAATACCTGGCTTTTGTGATACCAATCAAACCCTAAATGGCCAATGAGAACCCCCCAGGGGCATTAGAGACCATTGGTATCTGCTTTGTAGGAAGTTCTGCCCACAAACTGCAAGGGGAAGAATAGTTATCCATGAAAAAATCAAATATGCTGCTAGAAGTGACCAGTACATGCACCACAGGGCTGAAATRAAACAAGTATTTGAACACAGAATCCTCCTCTTCAGACCCTGRGCTTTTCAACTTATTTTTTTAAAACTGAATGCAGTGAGACCAATGCTCTGTCACACCTGATCAGCAGCAGGAACAGACACAGACAGGATGGCAGTGACCCCACCAGCAAAACAGRGGTAGAAATTTTCTGTGAATTAGGCTGTTTCTTTACAGATAGAGMTTTATCATATTAGCAAAGAAACACACAGACATATGTATAAATAAATATATGGAACCAGCTCCCCAGGGAATGGGCACGGCCCCAARGCTGCCAGAGCTCCAGGAGCGTTTGGACAACGCTYCCAGGGATGCACAGGGTGGGRTTGYTGGGGTGTCTGTGCAGGGCCAGGAGCTGGACTCCGTGATCCTTGTGGGTCCCTTCCAGCTCAGGATATTCTATGATTTAATTTTCTTCAATTGTCTTTTTTTTTTTTCCCCCCCGAAACCAAACAGGGAGAAGGAAAAAAAAAAAAAAAAGAAATCAATACCCAGCAGTCCTGCTGTTGCAAGGGGCTCACTCATCTTTAAGGAGCAGCAATAGAAATAATAACAGAAATAGCTGTAAAGCACAAAGTGCACTGAACTCCTCCCAACTACACCCCTTTTCCATTTGTCAAGGACAAATGATTATAAAGGACAAACGATTATAAAGCTTGATCCTGGATCTCACCTCCAGCCTTTAAAACCAGCACTTAGAGGCAAGAGGACTGGGGGGCCCTTGGATTCGGAGAAGGAAGCACGGTGGGATGAGGGGCAGGAGATCCAGCACAGCTCAGCCTGTGGAACCCCCCAGCTGCTCCTCCAGCCTCTTGGGATTGGAACCAGCAGGAATAAGGAAACAGTTTAAAAAGCTCTGGTGTCTGTGAAGGCTGAGTGCAAGTTCTGCAGTTTGCACRCTCCCATCCTTCTTAAAACCTTCCCACAGCACCAACCTGCCCACCCTGCTCCAGCCTCTGCGTGCTGGAAGCTCAGGGAGGGAGGGAATCCCAGGCACTCCACCAGACCAGCTCAGCTTTTATTCATCCACCGTGAATTTCCCCTTTCAAAGCAGCACATCCATGTCAAAGGGACTTCTCCCTGACCATTCTCACCCYGATAAACAAGCAGGTTGCTGCTGCTGGCACTTCCCAGCAGGAATGGCTGTGAGCACATGGAAACCCCACTGAGCCTTTCCATGTTGCAGTGAAAGTTTTCGCAGGGTTTTAGAGCCATTGAAAAAATTTCAAACCTAGTCATAATCCAGTTTCAAAGATCACCTTGGGATAAAAATTGGTAAAATAATGTATCAAATCCTCAGAGTTTGGTTATTTAAGGTTACAACCATTTGATAAATCTGCCAATCACAGAATCCCAGAATGGGTTGGGTTGGAAGGGACATTAAAGCCCATGCAGTCCCACCCCTGCCATGGGCAGGGACACCTTCCACTRTCCCAGGTTGCTCCAAGCCCCGTCCAACCTGGCCTTGGACACTTCCAGGGATGGGGCATCTGCCTAAATTTAGCAGTTCCCCCCACCCCAAAGTAACCTGAGGAATCCTGTGTGCACGTTCCTGGTTCACATTAAGCTCCCACCCCTGGCAGAGTAACAGAGCTGGCACAGGATGCACCCCCAGCCTCTGAGCAAAGGACAGGCTGGAAACGTCCTAGAGAAAAATGGAAAATATAATACAGCACTTTGACAGCCCAAACTGCCCCCAGCACCAGGGTACACCAGAGAAACTCCAACCCCAATGTCCCAAGCCAGGGGTGTTCAGCAATGCCCCAGCTGAAATCCAACTGCATCACAAGATCCCTTCTCTGCATTCCTTTTCTTGCTCTCACATCYTTGTGCCTGTGGTGGAAAGAGGGAAGAAAAACTTCCTCCAGGGATTTCAGTGAATATTTCTTATCTCTTCAAGTCGTTCCTAAGATTTTTGTATAACCTTTTGAAGACAGCTTTACRGAAAATACTAATTTTTAACCTCCCCAAAGTAATATTTAGTCTTAAATATGAAAAATCTACTTCTGAAACTGCTCAGTGAASACTTGCATTTAGTGAACAGTTGAAGCACAGAAAGATGTGTTGGGAGAAAAAAACTCCTTAATACTTAGAAGGGAGTAACAATGGGATGAAATACAACTATCCACATGGATTTTAATAAAATATATATATATATGGATTTGAAGTATTTTTAAAATATGCAACTATTTTTTTTAAACATCAAACCAGTTCTAAGTGCAACATTTTGAGTTTTCTGAACTAGAGAATTGGGCAGGTGTTGCCAACAGGATTCCCTGAGTTCCCAGATCAACTGGTTGGAGAGCAGGGCTTGGGAAAAGACACCCAAGGCTTGAAGCAGAGGGAGGTGGACAGGGCTCCCCCAGACCCCACTGGGCACCGCTGATCCAGCCCAGAGAAACCAGAGCAGGGAGAATAAATATTCCTTCCTGTTCCCTCTCGGGAAGGCTAAATATTCCTCATGGATTCCACCAAGGAAGGAGCTGGCCTTCCTGCCCCAGAAGCCAAGTGGTTCCCATTTGGAGAGCACTGACAGCACAAAGCTGAGCTGTGAGGAGACACCTCCAGGAAGGAGCTTTTATCAGAGAGCAGCGCTGAAGGGGYTCTTGGAAAAGGCCTTTTTGGAGGATTGGGAAGCACTCAGGTGGGGAGGGTGTTCATCAGTTCTGTGCCAATAAAGCAAAGGCCATCCCAACTTCAGCACATTCCCAGGAGCCGAGTGTTTGCTCACCASTGGGAAGTGCTCATGAGACACAAAAAGGGAAAGGGGACGTGGCTTTTGGGTTTGATCCAGGCAAAACGCAGGAGCTGCATCCTCCTCTTCCGGCAAAACGGAGAGGGGAGGGTTTGAAGTCTCTCCGAGCTGAGGCAGCAGTTTTTAAGACTCARCCATGACAGTGACACCTCCTGTGCCCACATCCAGCCTCAAATCCTCCTGACACAGGGAAGCCAACGGCTGCAGGAGCCCTGGGAGCACAGGAGATGCAGCAGCTCCTGCCCCATCCTGGAGGTGCTCAGCTTGACCCAACACTGCTGAGGGAATCCCTTTCCATCCTGCAGCAATCCCCCCTCCCTCACCCCAGCTTCACCCAGAAACCAGGGAGCAGGATGCCAGGCGTGCTCCTCCTCACATCCCTYGGCCGGGAGGGAGCATTCCTTGGAAAAAAAGATTGCTGCTGTTTGTTCTGCTTTCCCACGAGTGCTTCAGCTGCATCCCAGAGTTACAAATATTTTGTTCCAACCTCAAGGTTTCTCTCAGCAGCCTTTCACAACCAACCTCAGACCCCAGCAGGGCTGGCTTGTCCTTGAACACCAACCCTTTTCCCAGTCAGCTGATCCAAGGAGTCCAGGCTTCCCACTGATTTCACAGCACCACCTGCCTTTTCCTTGCAGATCACACCGGGAATGCAAAATTGGAATCACAGCCTCACTTCTGCCTCACACACAGGCAACSTGTTGCACCACTGCCCAAATTTAATACACTGAAATATTAATTTTAAAGCTGAAAAGCAGAARGTCCAAGAAGAAGGTCCTTGGAGAAGGTCCAAGGCTTTCCCTGGACCACGACCAGTGGTGGCTGTTCATACTTCTCAGACAGGGCCAARACACATCCAGGTGAACCCTGGGGCTTCCAACAGTCTCAGAACACCTGAACAGGTCCCACTCCCTCGGCAGCAACCTCACCATCACAGCCAGGCAGACGAGCACCAGCGTTCAGCACAGGGGCACATCCTGGTCCCAGSGGTCAGGAATTGCTTCCATGAAAGCAGAACTAATCCAGCAAAGCCATTCAAGCCCCWCACACACTGATTGAGGTAGATATGGCAATGAACATGCAGGTCCACAGAGCTGATCCTACCTAACAGTGGCAAAACTGCAAAWTAACAGCCTCTAGTTTCATACAGTCCCTGCAGGGCATGGGGACTCACTGAAACAATCCTCATTCACTAAGGAAAATATCCTGGCTCATTCCTCCATCACAAGGCTTACACCTCCCAGAGGTGTATTTCCCCCCAACACCACCTGGAACATTTCCCACGAGCAAAACTCCAACTTTCCCTCCTCTTTCAAATGTGTGTGAATATGTAACAAAAAACAGCCTCGGGAAAATTTCACTGGTTTATTGAATTTTTTTTTTGTAATCCATATGTAACAACAGCCAGAAGAAATTAAATATCAATTTCTTTTCTTTGTTTTGCCTCTGGGGAAGGATGGGAGAGAGGGAGATTCCTCCCAGTAACATTCCAGGTTACTGCAAAGCTAATCCCTGTTCCAAGCAGCAGGCAGATGAGGCTGGGTGTTGCTGGACARGAGCTGCAGGAAAAATCCTCAGAGGGATGAAGCATCTCCAATATATTTGCTATCAGCCAAAAACAGAGTGAAAAATGCTTCTCCYACCTTGCAGGATTTTGGTATCTAAATGCTTTTTTTTCATCCTAAAATTACCTTACTAATTTTTTTGCAGCAGAGTTTACATCGCTGGGGTTTTGTCTACCTATTTTTTCAGCTTTAAAATTAATATTTCCATGTATTAAGCTCGGGCAATGGTGCACAGGACTAAATAAAAGTAGTAGCACTAAAGGACTCCAGAGCTCCAAGCCCCTGTAATCTTAAAATGACTCATTCCCAGGGCCAGAGCTTCTCAAAATCCTTCAGAACCTCCGAGCTTGGCAGCTCCTGCTCTGGATGGATGGAAGATTTATGAKAGTGGGATTTACACCACTTGGCTCCTCGGATTCAGGCCATTTATTCACCATAATAGAAATGTAGGAGCTCCTCAACACCTGACAGAAGCAGCACAAGAACAATTTAAGAGGATTAAAGACAATTTCTGTATTTAATTAAGAACCATCCAATCGCCCARAAGATCAACAGTGAATTTTGTATCTCATCCCCTGCGAAGAACAACGTGGCCTTTGCAAAGACCAGGAACAGTTAAATTTAACACAGGAGAGAAAAATACGAGGGTTTTCATAATTTCTACATTCAGTCCCAAGTGTTATCAATTTACGTCGTTCTAGAAACATTATTTTTATGCATTGAGCTACACAGAAATAAAATCTATTTTGCCCAGGAGAACGACCAAAAGCCACGTCCTACTGAACCCTACGCAGGGTTTTGCCCTGCCTGCACCTAAATACCAYCCCAACAAAACCTCCACCTCGGCTGCTTCTGCAAACAACTTATWTCAGTCCCATCTTTGACATTCTCAGCTGTTCAGCAGCAGCTCCCGGGGCTGCTGGGTTATCCTGCACAGCCTCCCCCGGGGCTGGAGGTGAGCAGGGCAATAATTTGGTTGCAGAGTGTCTCCTGCCGGAGCCCTGAGGCCCATTAAAGCTGCGTCTCAGGGAGGGAGAACACGTTCTCTGAGGAGTTACTTGGAGCTTAGACCAGTTTCAATGTTACACCATTAAAATCTGGATTATAATAAAGGTCAAGCCTCATTTTRATGCCATGAGCACGTGGTGATGCCCACACTGTGCTCCACACACTGCAGGTCACTTATTAGCACCCCCCACCTGTCAGCCCTGTGCTAACAAGGCCAGCCTGAAGCACTGACTGTGTCTGAAACAGCTTTTCAAGCACGTGCCCCACAAACTGCACACGAAATATCTCAGTATGCAGGGCTTCGTTTGAGAAAAAAAACTGCCCTGCTACCACCATTCAACATCACCGAGTTAATCTGCTCTGGATATTTTTTTTTAGATCTAGAGACCATTTTTCCTCCCAACGTGCCTGAATGTAAGAAATAGTGCTGCAGCAGCTGAAACCTTAACACATAAATACAGACTGTTTGCCTTAAATATGTACTTAGGTTGTTTTCTAGACAATTAAACTTCTCAGAGGAAAGTATCAGCTGAAGAGAGCAAATATTTGAATGATGTTCAGTGCGAAAAATGATGACTAACAGAACAGAGTGGTGTAATTTCAGGAGCTGTACTTTATAATCATCATTTTGAGCAGAGCAGGGAACAGTGCTACAAACCATGGGGGTACCAACCCAGCACTGCTGCAATCAGCTCCTGCTCCTTTACACACACTCTGCAGCCTCGTGTGGTTGGCAAACTCTTACTTCATTCTGCCTATTTGGGAAAAAAAGAAAACCCAAACCACAGTTGATTACTCCTCCTGTTGCAGGAGCTGCAGCCATGAATGCACCACTCAAAGGGAGGGGAGGCCCTGGCACAGATTCCCAGAGAAGCTGTGGCTGCCCCATCCCCGAGAGTGTCCAAGGCCAGGYWGGATGGAGCTTGGAGCAAYCTGGGATMGTGGAAGGTGTCCCTGCCCATGGCAGGGGTGGGACTGGATAAGCTTTAAGGTTTTTTCCAACCAAAGCCATTCCATGGACACTGCCATCCAGTGCCAGTCCCTGCATCCCTATCCTGCTGTTCAGCTGGGTTTGGCACAGTCCCCGTGGGAGGTGAGCCCCTTTAATGGTTCTCTCTCCTCCTGGATCCCAGCCCCGGGTCAGAACAGCCTCCCACAGTTCTGGAGCTGCAGCCCAGCAGCCACCACCCCATGGCTTCCCTCTGGGGAATGCTCCCACACCAATCAGCCACCATCCTCAAAGGACAAATCCCTGGAATTCAAAACGTGCCACGAGAGCTGTTCTGAGAGATTTGGCATCTTCAGAAAGAGGTGAGACAACCCTGAGGATGATGGGGAACATCCACGRGAGGAGGTTTGCTGCCAGGGACGGAGCAGCACAGGAGGAGAGCTCCCGACCTGCCCTTCAATCCCGGGAAAGGCTGGCTCCCATCCTATGGGGTGTCCTGCCTCAGACACGAACCCTACGAGACTGCTGGGAGTTTTCCAGCGGTGACAAGCGATGTGATCCCAATGTGCTGCCTCCCTGGGGCTCAGCCCCTTCCCGGAGGCACACGGGGGTGGAACAGCCGGAGTACGGTACCAGGCGCTGGGAGACACGACTCCCTGAAGGATCACTCCCACTTCTCAGGGCCTTCATTAGGGTCCCATCCACCAGCATCCTCCCCATGGCCACGGGAACTGAGCGCCCATCCCCGGCTCTGGYGTCAATCCCTGCTCAGTGCTGCCCTTGGAGCACACCAAACTCCAACACCCTGAYGGGATCGTGCGGAGCCGAACGGGAACGGGAGCGACGTGCGGTGCCCGGCTGCACTCTGCACCAACAGCCTTGAAAACATCCCTGCCCCCCTCACCAGGGGAACAATCCCTCCCTCTGCTCGTGCACAGTTTAGGAGCCTCACCCAGTTTCCACCAAGCCACTGAGAAATCTCCTACAAACCTTCACGTCCTTCATGTCCACAGGGATTGAGCACGGAGCTCCTGGATGGTGCTGTGGGCAACAGGGGCTTGGCAGGGTGAGCTGAGCCACCTGAGCTACACAGTTACAGCAAGAGCAGCAAGAAATACAAACTAAACCCAATCACTCCRTAGAGCAAACAGAAAAATTACTTCCAAGGACTATAGCTTTGTGTTTTAAGGGACTGAAGTGGTTTTTAGGACATAGCAGGACTTCTGGAGGGGAGCAGTGGCTGAGCAGGGATGCTCAAAGCTGCTGGCACAGGACTGAGCTTCTCCAGGGAATTTGCCAAAAAGGCAAAGATGCCTGTGCCACCCAGGTCACACCAAACACAGCCTCAGCCATCAGGGTTTGGCTACTTTTTCTAATTGAAAAAAAACCCCACAACACAAAACCGACCCACCATCAAAGGAAAAAAAACCAGCAAAAAGAAAACCAAAGTTAGAAGCTTCTTTCTCCCAGTATTAATTTCAAGGAGGGGAAGGAGGAGGAAGGGGAGCAGAGCCATTTCCTGGCACATCTTTGAAGCACCTGCCCAGACTGTGCAGCCAAGGGCTGTTTGTGGGACGCTAAGAACCCAAATAGTTAAAACCTAAACAGGTAAAAACAACAGAAAATTGAGAGCAAGGCACAAACTGTCTCCACGAAGCTGAAAATGTCACACTATCATGAACAGAGAACTGAGCCCAGCGAGGGCTGACTCCAGTTTGACACTGGCCCAGAGGACAGTCCCAGTTCCCAGCAGCTGAGCACATCCCCAGATCCTGCGTAAGGGAGCAGGAAGGTTCTGTACCAGAAAGATCCCAGTTTTGTGGCTACCAGGTACTAATAACACAGTGTGGGTGATCTGGGATAAATAAGGAGTTTTGCAAAGCCCAGCAGAACGTGGGGCATGAAGCTTTCTAGGTCAGGTAGGGCTGCTTTCTGTTCCATGGATCTTAATCACAAATTCCTTCATGTCTTCCCCTTCTTGCTCTCCTGCCATTGCAATCATGTGTTTCAAAATCAAATTATGTTTTTCAAACATTTCAGTCTGCAATTCACAGAATCCCAGAATGGTTCGGGTTGGAAGGGACCTTGAAACTCCTCCAGTCCCACMCCCTGCCATGGGCAGGGACTCCTTCCACTATCCCAGGTTGCTTCCAGCCCCATCCAGCCTGGCCTTGGACACTTCCAGGGATGGGGAAGTTAAGTTTGAGCTCCCTTTTGTTTTAAGCCAGTGCAGGAACCTTTAAAGTGGCTATTTCCTGCCAGGCAAAATCCTGCCTTCCCACGCCACTCCCAGGCCCTCGGTGCTGCCCCTGCGCTCTCAGATCCGTGCCTGGAACTCCAACATCTGCCAGGATTCAGCCAATTTGACAGACCAGGCTTCCTGCCGGGCAGACAGCTTCCATAACACATTTTAAAGGCTCAGAAAAGGAGAAAATGCCACTTATGCCACTTCTCCTTGCTGGGGACACCAGCCCTGTTTCATGGGCAGGGACCCTTCGGGTACTTGCTTTTAAGGACCACTGCATGTTGGAACTTCCATCCAAAGGGCCATCCCAGACCCATCTGTGCGGTCATCTCAGGGTAAGTCCACGCCTGCTTGGGTAAATCAGCCCCAAGAGCCCTCAAATATTTCAATACCTTCTTGGATTTGGGTTTCTCAGGAGCCTAAGGAAATCAAATTCTTCCGGAGCACCTCAGCTCTGCTCTCCTCCAGCACGTCCCGTGAAGCAGGAGGAGATGCTTGGCCTAATTCCACTTTTATACCATTCCATCCCACACCTCATTTGCACAATTTCTCAGCAGTGCTTGAAAAACTCCATCAAAGTAAAAAGATATGCAGTGTTTCACATGTTAATTTGTGCACGAAAGGGGAAGACTGAACCCTTCTCGCCTCATGGCTTGACTGAAAGCAGTGAAGTTTAACCAGGCTATCAATTAACTCCATGCTCGTTTCCAAAATGAGCAATAAGCCCTTCCCACGATCCCCCAGGGTGTTCCCACCTCACCAATCCAACCCCGGGCACGGATATCTCACCTAGCTCACTTTTATGAGCATACAGTGCTTTTAAAGAGAACTGCATTTCAGGCACATCAGTGTCAGAGGGCTGCATTAAACGGAATTATCCATCAGCCTCACTTCTCCACACTCTCCCAAGGATTCTCCATGAGCAGCTTCCTCCTTGTAGGAGAGCTTAGCACAGCCAGCACTGTGAGGGAATGACCTGAAACAGTTAAATCAGCTTTTCCACACCCTCTGAGCTCCTCCAAACGGGAAAGATGCCCAAGCAAGTGGTCTCTGACCACCTCTGCGAGGACTCGGGGTAACTCTGCAGCCCAACTTGTGTGGARGTCTAGGAAAAGTCAACACGAAGAACTGAATATTTTGCTGTAAATTGCAGTTCACTGCACATTTCTGGCAGCTCTGTAAAAAGCAGGAGGTAGAGCAGGCCCACCTGACCCACCTGGACAGGTAAAAACCAGAACACAAGAGAGACATCCACTAAGGGCAACACCGATCTTGTATTCCCAGAAAGAAAAGGGAATGTCAGCAGAGAGCAGCCTGTGAATCTACCTGGAACTGCATCCACATCAGAAAGAAAATTACTTCTAAGGTTATTTCTTAAATATAGATTTATGTGTTGGCCACATTTTTTACTGCTATACACTATGGATTCCTGCAAACCACATTAGAAGTGTTTACCCGGTTTTTATCGCTTAAAAATATGATTTAAACAAAAGCTACAGTGAAAATTGAAAGGTTATTGAACACATTTGAGTCTTGACTATTGGTTTCCTTACACAATTTCTGGCACACTTTCATTTTCTTAATCTTATTGAAAGTACAGTAAACACATTTCACATAACAGCTTTTCCTATGGAATTACAGCTGTTCCTTCACTTCAAAAATAGGATCTTTAGATATAATTTAAAACATTATTACTAGGATTATTTTGTTCATAATGAAACTGATAACATTAGGATTTCAAATTTTCATTCTACTGCTTAMCAGCTGTTCCACATGATTAATAACTTCTATTTTCTACATTTTTTGGGCATTTCATGCACAGTGCTCAGCTTCAGTATCATGAGCATCATTTCTTGGAAAGAAAAATACAATAAATGGTGCTACCCAAAAAAAAAAAAATCATCAATATTCCCACCAGTTGAATCCTTAAGAAAAAAGAATTTGAGGCAGGTTAGGAATCTTAATGAGTTGAAGTAAAAATATCGTATTATTCACCCAGTTCTGTAAGTAACTGCCTAAGGCACTCAAACCAACCAACCCTCTGATGACAGGACATCACACCCAGAGCATTCCCAAACTCCAGCCCACTTCCCATGGCTACCGCGATTCCTTCCCCTCGGCAGAAAACGGGACAAAGCAGTGGGAAAGGGCTGGTACAGCACTTGTACAAAATGRCACTAAAAAGCCACTTAACATATTCCAGCATCAGTCCTCCACCTGCCACTCAGCTTTTCATAGCAGGAGCTGCTCTGTTCTGGCGTTTCCAGGCTGCACTTTTCAGAGCAGCAGAGCAGGGCTTTTACCAGCAGGAGCCTGCACAGCTTTACACTGAACCAGGTGCTTTACCCAGGTATAAATCCATTTTCCCCTCCCAAATCCAGTTATGTAACAGGAGTAACCCAGCAGCACCAGCCTCAGCGACTCAGCACGGAGATCCCCGGGATTTTGAGATGAGAATTAATTATTGACAAATGAGCCCTTGTGAACTAAAGCCATTATTACCCACTCACGCTGGAGAGCTGTGGTTTAATAAGCAGTGTAAGCAACACAAATGGAAAATTACTCTGAGATAGCTCAGCTCCGAGAGCTGCTTCCAGAGCCAGCCCAACTCCTGGCAGGAATCACATCAAGGGAGGTTTTCCCAAACCCACCCCAGGCAGGGCTGCAAAGGCCCTTTCACAACAAGGATTTCTTACTCAGTGGAAAATCAGAACGAGMTCTCTCCATTAAAAATGATTTACAAATGCATCTCTGTGCCCTGAGCATCCTGGTCTAGGGAAGGTGTCCCTGCCCAKGGCAGAGGGGTTGGAATGAGATGAGCTTTGAGGTCCCTTCCAACCCAAACCAGTYTGGGATTATGACTCAGGAAATAGCTCCTCAGCAAGCAAAGTTCATTTTATCATTTCTGAATATGAGTGCTTAGTATTCATTCTAAATGTCCAATATCTCATGACTGGCAGCTTCCAAATTTGTTGTTTTTAACCAGCAAGTATGACACAAAGCATGCAGGAACAGGGACAGATCCCAGTGCTGGATAACCCCCTTCCCACRGCACGGAGAGCCAGCATTGTTCATTATTCATCAGGAGCTGCTGAAGAACACAGGGTGTGTTATTTGATCAAGCAGCTTCTAAAAATATTTCCAGTTCTGTTTATTGGGAACCTGCTTCTATTTTTCCCTCTGCATAAACCACTTGCATGGCATGGTGCAACACGAGCCTGCAGCCAGTGTCATAAACGTGGCCACGAGGAAGGAAAAGCTCAGGGCAACCACATTTCACTCATCTATGTTGCAGAAATCCCACAACCTTAAATAGGGAGAAAAATCTTTTTATTCAAACGTATCCCCTAGGAAAAGAACAGAGTGAGATTCCTTGCCCTGGCCCCTCTGTGCCCACCACAGCCCTCGCTGATGTTCTCCCTTCCCACAGCTCTCCACGCCCTGGAAGGCCCAGCCCCAGCAAAAGGATGGAATTCTGGAATACAGGATCACAAGATATCCCGGAAAGRACCCACAAGGATCACAGAGTCCAGTCCCTGGCCCTGCACAGGACCATCCCAAGGACCCCACCCCCAACCAAAACATCACCACCAGGACAAAGCRAAGCCCCGACTCCCTCTCAGCACATCCATCCAGGCACTCCAGGACCTGGGCCGAGCCCCTCTGCCGGCAGCACTGTGCAAACGGGAGCTGGCACGCTGGAAGAGACTGCAGGAATTTCTGGAGGTGTTTGAATCCCATGAGGAGTCTGCAGAGCTGCTGCTCCGCGTCTGTGGCAGCGCTTTGGGACGGCAGTCAGCSCAGGCACGCCAGCTGAATCCACTCCCGAGCAACGGCAACGCTGCAGGCGTGGAAAAGAGGCGGAAAAGTTGCACCTCCAGCCTTAAGGAAGATCAGAAGGAAATCAGGCAGTGAGCAAGGAAGATCTGTTGTCTGCCAGCAGCTCCTCCGGAGCCCTGGACAGGTTTCTGAAATCCTCCAAGCAACATTAACGCAGTGACTGCAGCCAAGCCAGACAGGAGGGTGAGCTTACGTCGTGCTCCAGCTTATTTCTCAAAATAATAGAAACCCCAGCACAACACTGCTGATAAATCCTTCTGCTGTGCCCCCAAAGCATCACTGCTTCCCAAAAAAAACACCCACAGCCACCCAGGGAGGGTGCAGCCAGGAGTGGCTTTAACACAAGAGTCTCAAACAGCGAGAGGTGACAAAACCTGATTAACAAAGCTCCTCCCAAGGACGAGCTGGGCTCCTGCCCCTGCACAAGTATTTTCAATAACAAAGCTTCAGAAAAATCAGAGACCCTTTCAAACACAGACAGAAGCAGTCAGGGCAGGTTTTCAGCCTGGACATCCRGATGATCCCTCACGAAAATCCCAGTCACAGGGACTGGAAAGGGACAATGAGCTTCCAGCCAAGGTACAGCAAGGGGGAAGAGGCATTTTATAAATTGCTATTACAATTCTGTAATAAATAGACATTATTTTATTGTATAATAACATATAGAACATTTAACATATATAACATGTTTAACATATACACCTTCAGCATCTTTAACCCAGCTAAAGCTGTACACTCCTCTTTTGTATGACGATCCCAGGGGTTTGTATTGAAGAGGTTTCCTTAGGGACCAACAATTCCCTTCATTTTTAGGCTGATGCCACCTCYCTCTGGGCTGCAGGCACCCAGAGCTGCCTGCTGCTTGTGAGTGGCCACCTGAGCCTCCACAGACACTGGGAAGATGCTTCGKTTTTACTTATGTTTACATCTAACGAGAAATAGGGAAAAGAATAAGGTACTTCAAAAAATAAATTCTGGCCTGGTTTTCAGACAGTTTCTGAAGTTGTTTCTRAGCCAGCTGAACATGAACATTGCACATGAGGTGGCAATGAATGAATTTCTGCTGCACGGGGCCTTTTTAAGAGCGAAGAACATCCATTATGAAACTAYAAAAAGCAGCAATAGCAAACTGTGCCGTGTTTATCTCATCACTCGACATATCAAAATACCCACTTAGTGTCAGCATAACAGACAAAAGTGTCTACAAAAGCAGAATTTGGCTCTGTGATTGGAATGCTTGCCCTTACTCCAGTGGCAAGTCTCACTGAGAGCAAAGACTCTCAATTGTGGGCTCTTTTTGAGTGTTTGTGGCACTGTAACGAAAGAAAGGTGAGCTGTGGACGGGACTTCAGTGCAGTTTGGTAAATATTTGGGAACAGGCTGCCTTTCCTAGGGAKTGAGGCTGTTAGAAGCATTAAACACCATCAATTCACACCACAGCTCCTCCGAGACTGTTTGGTCAGGACTGWCCAGGGACACTCTTTGGAAGGGAATTCCTAATGAACAAGTGCATTCCAGCCTTCACATCCATCTGCTTTCATTAACTTTACAAAGGAGATGATTTATTCATTACAGAGATATTAAAATGCACTAAGCCTTATCTCAAGGTGTTTGTCTTGTTTTGTACAGAAAATGGCACTTACGAGGTTGTTTGAAGTCACCATCACTTCTTTTTAATTACTGCTTGCAATTAATTGGCTCCTGGGCAGCTTCCACGGGAAGGACTCCAAGGGGTTGTGGCTGAACCAGGGCTCTGTGAGGCCACAGGTCTCACCCACACATCTGACAGGTGAAATCCCCTTTTCCCTTTCCCCCTCCCTGTGCTTRGTCACCTCCAGCACCTCCTGCCCTGAGCAGAGCCTGGAGCTGCTCACAGACCCCAGTGCTGCTCACGGCAGCACTGTACAAAATCCCAGGAATCCCAGTACAAAATTCCTAGTTAAGACCTGGCAAGTTTGGTTAAAACCAGCTCACCAAAACTTTGAATCCCAGAGTGCTTTGAGTTGGGAGGGACCTCAAAGCTCATCCTGTTCCATGGGCAGGGACACCTTCCACTATCCCAGGCTGCTCCAAGCCCTGTCCAACCTGGCCTTGAACACTTCCAGGGATGGGGCAGCCACAGCTTCTCTGGGAACCTGTGCCAGGGCCTCCCCACCCTCACAGGGACGAATTCCTTCCCAGCATCCCATCTGAATCTCTCCTTTTTCAGCTCAAAGCCACCCCTCTTGTCCTAAACTCATCCTGTGGTTCTCAGTGGGATGGAGCTGACGTGGGAGCCATTTGATGCCATCTGGTTATCAATAGCCATCAATGCCAAGGTTGTAATTTCCTGTCAATTTGCTTTTTTCTGCACATTTTTCTATCTTCCCACCATGGACACCCTGCACTATTTCACGCTCTACTTACCCCTGTAAGCACAGGCACCTTTCATTATCACAGATATCGAGGTGATRGAATGCTGATCTTCTGTGCTATCTTCTTCCCAAATATCAGCCCAGTAAAACACCTGCTCTGGATACACAGTTTTCAAATCCTATTCATTAACTGCGCACACACACCCCCCCCAAAAATCAGCGTTCGCCTCTTCTTCCTAATTCAAAGTATTTTCTGTTTTGTCCAATCAGCTTTTCTGCTTACTATGGCCTTAATTTAATCACTTGGTTAAATTATTGATCRATCAGCTGAATCCTGGATATTTCGCAGCACAGGACCCTCCAGCAGGATATTCCCAGCACTCCAGGGCAGAGCAAATCTTCAAGTGATTCGTTAATAGCTTTTTGGATTCAGCTGTGAGTTCAGGGACAGAGAAAAAAATAAATTGGAAAGAATATTGGAATTCTTGCCCTGTTGCTGCTCTGGWGGAGGAGTGGAACAGCTTATCCCTGCCTTTTACACTGCTCTGCCACCTCTTTTTGTCCTACATTTGCAACCCCACACCCTCTCACCTACCAAAGCCCAGAGGATATGAAAAAATATTGTCAGATTATTGGCAATTCTGTGGTTTTGAAGCAATTACACTTGGGAGGAGGAGACAGGGAGGGCTACAAACACCTCTTGTTTCAAAATCACTGTCCTAAAAATCACCTCCAGTCTTCTCGCACAGCCAATCCCAATTGCCAAAAGCAGTGAGCAGCTTCAAGGTACTTTGGTTCTGATAGGAAGAGATGATCCCAACTACTAAAACACTAAAGCTTTTTTCCTAATTTTAAAAAACTCCAAACCAACCACAAACCAACCCCCAAACAACAAGCACAAATCTCTCCCCAAGTGCCCTAACAGGTCTCCAGGGGAAGTCTTCCCCTGACAGGGTGCTCCCACCTCCAGGGAGCTGCAACACCAAAGGAAACCCAAGAATTGGTATCTCCAGCTCTGGAAGCTCCCAAGGACTCACTGGGTTATACTGATGCTCTTTTACCGTTCTGGCTGTCTCACCTCAAGGGGGTACAAGCTGGTTTTAATCCAGATCCACCTAAATGAACCACCCTACAACCCCTCTGACACCAAGCAGGTCATTCCAACCCCATTTCTGCTACCCCAAGTTCTTCCTTAAGCTGTTTGCAATAGTAAAGACATAGAATACTCATTTCTTGTGTTCTTTTTTYCTTTCCATGTCTACAGCTTTTAGAATCAATACCTTCTCTCAAGGAAAGCAGCTGTTCAAAGGATTCTGGGAGTTCAGCTCTCTCTGCCTGTGAGTTCTCTGGAACTGAGCATTTCTGATTTGGCTGATGGTTCCTGTCAGTGCCTCTCCCTCTGACTCACGAGAAGCACATTTGGAAGACAAAGTGAGCAAAGTCCAACAGAAAAACCATTCTGTTTCCAATAGAAATTACTAAGGTAGTACAACACCACTTGAAAGAAATATTCTAAATCTGGAAACCTAAAAATATCTTTCTGCTATGAAAAGGCTCAGCCATTCAAACCCTTCTGCTTTTGTTTCCTGGTGTTCCAGAAAGCAAATCCACATTACACATTTCAACATCCCAATTTTCATCTGGATTTTTACCAGCAGTTCATTTAAGACTCACTTAAGTGCACATTAAGCTTTAATGTGAAAGGTGCTGCGTGTGCTCCATCTGCTGCAAAGCAACTGAAGGGCAACAGCCACGGCTCCGTTTTTTAAACTTGTATCTCCCAAAAAACGAGCACAAATGCCAAGCTCCTGTTTCCTGATGAGAATGATCGAAGCTGCATGGGATCCACGGGGCTTGGACAGATGTTTGTCTGTGACCTCCACCAGACAGGCAAGAGTTCATTTGCTTTTTCAATGCCACGGSAAAACAAAGATGCTCCAGCCAGAGATCCCACTTCACCTGGAGAATTTACAGAAGGAGGGATGAGTTTTCTTGGAAAGAGCCCATGGATGTAAGTGCTGACTGTCCACTTGCTTAGCTCTTACATTTAAGAGGAAATTTCCTGCTCATCATGCTCGTCACTACTCATAGGAGAAAGGAGGACAAAACAGGAGCTCAGGGTTTATCTGGGAGGAGAAAGAAATGAAAACTCCTCTTTTGCAGATCTGGTTAAGGGCACTTATTTTCTACTTGCATAATTTTATTCACTAATATTGCCCACTTGTAGCTGGCGCTGAGAACAGACAAGCTTCAGGAATCACATTGTCCTTTCTGAATAAAGAACCAGTAATTAATTTACAGTCCTATTGTACCTTTCCATCCTCCTTCTACTGTTAATTATCCACTGCCTAATAGCCTCCTACATCCTTTCAAGGAGTAGGTATCAATTTTGCCATTGGCTAAGTGCAAAAAAAATTAAGAAATAATCAGCTTTTATGATTCTCATCTAATCCTACACCTTTAGGATTGCCCTGTTCTGGCTAAGAAACAGCACCAGGGTGTTTGGCCTCCAAGTGATAATTAAAAAGCTCATTACTGAACCCCATTAAAGGCCTCCATAAAAGCCTCAGACTGGGAATGACTGAGGTGAGTGGGGGGAGGTGGGCAGTGCTGAGGAGGACTCAGAGGCCAAGTGCCCCTCGTGTTTGTGGGGAGGAAATTCCCTGTTTATTTTGGTAAATGAGGAAGCTGATACCACCCAACCCTCCAGAACGGGCTGTGGGATTTGGGGGTTATTTCAGGTCACAGTTCCAATGGTCTAATGAGATTTAGAAGTGRGGTCACTCTTAGCAGGGTAAGAAAAAGAACTGAGCAGGGTCTGAGAACAGCACTGAGGACTCAGCAGCACTAAAATGCAAACACATCTGGGAAATCTCTGCATTCAAACACTGCCAAACGAGAGGCTGAAGGTGAGGAGGACACTCCTACACCTCTTCCATCAGCTCTGTGAGCCTTTCTCTCAAMAATGATGTCTCAAAATATATTCACAGTGGGGTGAAGTGAAGAGTTACCCTTGAACTTCACCTCTGGCTCGTCCAGCCTTCCTTGCTCAGCCTATGCTGACACTGCTTTTACTACAAAATGAATTCAAGGAACAAGGAAAGGAAAATGTGTGAAGCTCCCACTCTTTTTGCCCACACAGTTCCGCCAGCACACACGTACATATGTCTGCATCTGCTGAGGAGCTGGGACAGGAAATTAAAAGAATATTCTTTGCAGTGTGATTAAGATACATGGAGTAATATGCATTTAAATGCCTTAAGAATTCTCAAAAACTTCTTGGAGTCCTTTAAATACTGAAGTCATTACATATATTTAGCATTGACATAGAACAAGGGCTGCTTCCCACAGACTAGTTTCAATCTGCATTCAGATGCACATACACACACAAATTCAAATTATATTTTTCCTCCATAAATCCTGAATGTTTAACGGCCCTGCATAGCATAGTTTGTTGTCTCAGAAGATCTATATTATTGGAATGTGGTTCCACAACACCAAAGGAAGGTTTGCTCTTTGAAGAGTGGAAATCGTTTATGCTACAGAGGAAAAATTAAAGGTACTGTGATTTACCTTAGGTTTTTTTAGGAAAATATATTGTTATTATCAAGCATATCCTGGGAGAGAACAAGGACAAAAGCCACTATCCCGCAAATCCTTTACAATAATGGAGCAGCAGGGCAGAGGCAGAGGGCAGGCCCCRAGCACACAGCCTGCCCTGGGCTATCACAGGAGCACATTCCCTCCTGCTGAACACCCACACAGCCCAAACCTGCCCGGGGTTATTTCCCAACGACACTGCAGGGACACCTKCCACTATCCCAGCCTGCTCCAAGCTCCGTCCAACCCGACCTTGGACACTCCCAGGGATGGGGCAGCCACAGCTTCTCTGAACAACCTATGCCAGGGCCTCCCCACCCTCACAGGGAGGAATTCCTTCCCAATATCCCATCYAACCCTGCCTCTGGCAGTTATCGCTATCATGAAGCAATTTGGGCAKGTGGTGAAGCCAGAAAAYACTGACGTGTTCAGTCTCTCAGCCTTCAAATTTTAGAGTCCATTTTGCATTCAGTCAAAAAACTTGGGCAGAGCATTCCTTGTTTTTCCAAACAGAATGCAAGGATAATAGAAAAAGCTGGCAACTGGTTCATGGATGACTCAGTTGTATTCACAAGCTCCATCAGGCAACCATGAGCATCTTTGGTTGGTCTGTTCAGCTTCCTCAGATTTCTTTATTCATTAAGGAAAACAAAAAGCAGCTACAACCAAAGACCAAGCGGTTCCCAGCTGTTGGTTCATTCAGCAGCTCTGCTTTGGGTTGGAATAAGCTCCTTCCAGGGGAATTTCACTCTGCTGAGCCCTAGAGAGCAAAACTACTCCTTCCCGAGAGGCTCCAGAAAAACCACCAGGACAGAAGGCAACTATTTCTTGTGAACCCAGATTTGGAAAAGTGACTTTTGCTTCGACTTTCCAATAAAGATGAATCTCAAAAAGACATTGGTTTAGACTAGAAAGGGAGCTCTGTCTGTGCTGTGAGTTTGAAGGGCTCTTTGCCTGGTTCCTCTTCAGCATCCCAAAGCTATACACAGTGTGCACAGCCCTCCGCGAGCACACCTCTTTCCCCGCACTCTTGTGTTTCCCCAGGGTGTGTAAGCCAGGCACTTAAATGCTTCTGATACCTCAATTCAGCAGCACCAGCTGACTCACAATTACTCGTGCAAGTGCCAGCACATTTTAGAGCCACAGGATTACAAATTCCATCGCAGCTCTTGGAAGCCAAATGCTTATTTACCGTAGATGAAGGGCACCACCAAAGCAAGGCTCCAACAGCCTCCTGCCATCCCCTTGGTGCTCTGTACTCCCCTGAAGGGCTGCTGTCCCCTGGGCATGGCTGCTGTCCCCTGTGCTGGGCAGGAGGAGGTTCACCAGCAGTGCTTTTCAAAGCAGCTCCTTTCAAAACCAAAGGCAGCAGAAATAGATAATGACAAAAAACCAAGAGCTGTAACATCCCAGGCTTATCTCAGTACACTCTGAGCACATAATAAACGACAATGGGTGAGCTGCAATGCTCATCTTCATTGCAGACTGGAAAGTTCCCTCAATTTGTGCATCAAAGCAGAGGGGTTATGAGGAGGCCAGCTGCTGAAATGAATTCTTGCTGGGTTTTTGATATTTGCTTGAGCACAAAGGGACGCTTTTTACCCAAACCAGAATAATGGTAAGTCATCTTAATTCCTGCACATGATGGGGTTGCACTATCCAGGAAGGCAGGCTTTGAYTGATTTCAGTTCAAGGTTTGCTTTAATGAGCAATACGCTCCAATCTTTACCACTTCTCAAGTTTTAAAGATCAGATTCAGTTTGTACAAGAAACAAAAATAAGTGAAGAAACTGAAAGCCTGAAGCTACCCAGAGAAYGTTTGCTACCTGTGCTCTTGGAACTCTTCAAACCATGGCTCTTGAGGATGTGATTCACCATCACTGCACCACACACAGGACAGGGTAGAATAAAACCTGACTAGGACCAAGTCAGTTCCTACTTAYCTTCTAAAGACTTTTCCTACTTGTTGTATGTACATAATATTTGGTGCAGCTCTATTAATTTTAGCTCCAATCTCTATTTTTGTGTGCAGATACTGCTTCTTGCATTAAAATTCAGAGGAGGAAGTCTTACTCCCCTGATAGAGTTAATTATTATAAATAAATTACAGGGGTATCCCAAGTAATGTGTTTGATTTAATCAAGGAAAAGTTAATGAGGCCAAATTGATGCAGAAGTTAGGCAAGACTAAGCTGACAGGGATTTAAAGATCTGTTCAGCTCCCGAGACTGTGGAATCAATATGGGATTGGAGCAGTGAGGGCTCCATTGTGGAGGCAAGGGAAAGTGCTCACTTTGTGCTCCTCTCTCGACAGAAGGCAGCTCGTGATGGGCCAGAGCAAGGAGGCTCCAAAGGCTACAGCTTCCAGCCAGCAAGTTTTACTGAAGAACTCACACAAACCTCCACAGCCTTCACCAAGCTTTAATAACCAGGAATCTGCAGRAAAACCTTTCTTTTCCTGCCTTTTGTCCAACTTTGAGAAGAGGCAAAATCTACAGCTTCCCTTATAAACCAAGTTACAACAMCACCAGCATCATTTGGCATCAATGCAATATTTGGCTGCCACAACTACAATGCAAACAAAGCTTTAGTCTTGATTCCAGTTCTTTATAATGCATGTGATAACCAAAAATGTTCTTTTTGTGTTTATGTTTTTACTAATATATCTCAGTTTCCCCAACACAGTTTGCTCACTTCATCTTGCCTCTATTGACAATTGCACTCGCTGGAACACTTCCAAAAGCATCATTCAAACAGCTCAGATAAGGAACCTGAATCATGGTTTAGCTCCTAATCCAAGGATCACTCTTGAATTACATGGAGGCATAAAACTACCTAAGGTACAGATGAAAAAAGCAAACGGTAAACAAGGGCCTTGAAAGYTGCCAGTAGATTTTCACAGATCTGTTTCTTGCTGCCTATTTTCCTGTTGGATGGAACTAATCTGCCCATGACTACCTGCATAAAGCAATGAGAGCAGGAAGAAAAACTGTGGAAGTTCTCCCTTTTATTTAAGTTGTCWGTGTGCAGAACACTACAGGAAAATTGCTTTAGCTTCCAGTCCCATCTATAAATGTCTCATATATGAATTCTTCTAAAAGAAACAAATTATTTGCAAGGAAGGAGAGATTTTTTTTTTTTTTCCACCAGAGCACAGAGGCAACTCCTCAACAGAAGTGCCTGTCTCCTACTCATGATCCCAGCAGTGTGCACATGGATTTCCAATAGTTGGTGTGGACTATTTTCAGTGTTCTGCAGAGAAAACGAGGCCAGTTAATTCTGTTCCTAAAGTCAGATTTTATTCCTGTCCTCATAGGGCTCTGTGAATACCATAAAAAAAATATATATAAAATAACCACTTTAAATTCAGAAGATAACCCAACTTTGGACMATACCCTGTCCTTCTCTGGAACTCTGCAACAGCTACAGTAGGAATGGAGTTGGACTRTGAGATCCTTGTGGGTCCCTTCCAACTCAGGATATTCTRTGATTCCAAGTRGTTCTGCTGGRCTTGTGTCTCAGTTCTGTTTTCCAGGAATGGGACCCCTCAGCCAGCTGCAGGTGACTGAAGGAGTGGAGAAATGCACATTTCTCTTGCCCACAGCACAGACCAGGGGAAAAGCCCCTGAAGAACATCACAGAGCACACAGCAARTATAAACACCCCACGTTTTGCCTTTCTTTTTACTCTCATTCCATCCCTGAGACTTACCCAGCTTTGCCTGTGAATTCTAACAGCAAAGAACAAAAGCAGCCCAGAGAGAATGGCAAAACAATGAAGGAAATTCAAACTCCTTTCTATATTCAAAAGAGAACTCCTGCGGCACCCC
>JACAXG010000216.1:592873-700890 GCA_018881555.1 Amblyornis subalaris | reverse complement strand
ACCAGCCTTATCTCACTGATCACCAGCCTTACCTCACTGATAACCAGCCTCATCTCACTGATCACCAGCCTTACCTCACTGATAACCAGCCTTATCTCACTGATCACCAGCCTTATCTCACTGATCACCAGCGGGACCAGAGCAGCTCAGGTACAAAAATGAGCTGCACTGAACTCATGTGGAACCACTCACGACGTTTGTCTTTCTGAGAGTGCAGATTCAACAAGTGCTGGCCTGTGGAGAGAGTTCTGGGGAGCACAATCAGCACTGAGATACAGAAATTACAGCTGTTTCCTGGGGAAATAATTTGGGACAAAACACTTGCATAGGCTGCTTTACGCACCCGGATGGTGTCCAAGATGTAGCAAGATTTGATTCTACTTTTCAGTGGGAAAATCGGAATTGCAGTAATTCAGAAGCCAAATTATTACTGTGCCCGATGCAGAAATTTCATTTGCTTGCAAACAGATGCCTACCTGTGTTTACAGAACTCYTGCAAAATAATCCATCCCTTTTCCCTTTAATTCACCTTCAGCACAGTGCTATTGCATTTCCTTGAGGATTGAGCCTAAGGAAGCAGCACCAAAGGGGGAAAACCAGTCTGAGTTGGTGCAGGACATTTTTGTACAAAGCATGGACAGGGTTATGGCTGGGACAGAATCACCTGCAGCACCCGAAGCTGAGTCACAAAACTTCATGAGATGCCTGAAGATGCTTGCTAAGAAATCCAGAGAAATAAAAACCCACATGAAGCACAGAACCATGGACATCTTTTGCAGACCATCAAGCCACAAACACAACCCTCCTGCTCACCAGCACGTGCGGCTACACACTGAATTTTGAGGCAATAATGCTTTTGGCTGCATTGCCTGAGAACCAGAGCTCAGGTAACTCGCTGCTTGCCTCAGAAGGGCACAGCACTGCTCCTGTGTTCTCCTTCTTCCAACGGAGGATGTGTAAAACCAATATCAGCTCCATGCTCTTCCCATTAACACTGTTAACCTTCCAAAATTCACTCACAAAACATCCACCACTGCAGCTGCTCAGGGCTGGAATGTCACTGGTTAACTACCAAAACTGGCAGTTTCTCTGAAATATATTAATAATTCTGCACGGCAAGTCAGATATGTCATTCAAAGCACTTAGAACCGTTTCTGAGGAGCACACTCAACCTTTTTTTTTTGAAAATCACAGAGTTTTGAAATACGTGAAATTTGGTACAGGAGCAAAAAATAAATAAGGCACTCAGTAATGCCAGGAAATCCTGAAGTCCAGTTCCACTTACAATCAATTTCCATAATCCCTTTCCCAAAAATCAAGTGCTCAAAACGCCACTACTGCCAGTGCCGAGTGGTTCTGTCCCACGGGTGCCATTACAGCTGAGGAGAGGCTCTGCCACCCTGAGCTCCTTCCACTTAAGGGCAGAATGGACACAAAGTGAAGAATCTGTGAGAATTCCATTAAAAGAGCTCAAGGAATGACTCACTGCCAGCRAAGCACATCCATGGCCATGTTCTGCTGCTGCAACCACTCCAAATCTCCGATGGAACCAGCTCAGTGCGGCAGGAGGAGCAGGATGTGCTGGTTTCAGATTTATCAGGGTTTTAGAGACTGCTGCAAACCTGCCTGACCTGGCTGTGTGAAGCAGCAGCACCTCCTCCTCTGCCAGCCTGGCAAGGGTTTGCAGACACCTCCCTAGGCCTGAATCTCCACCTTTCACTCCTTCTGTAACTTCATCCGGAGCTAGAATTTAACATTCCACTGTTCTAAATACCATCATGTTCCCAAAGTGTTGCTAAGCACACAATTAAATGCAGCTTAAGTCCCACAGGCAAGACACTGGGACTGAAATCAGGAAATCTGCTGGTTGGTTCTATGTTTCATACAATTTCGGGGGTGGGAAAAAGTCTTTTTTAACATCACAAACGCATCATCACTGTTAAAGATGACGCAGGAACAGCTCTGACAATTTGATGAATGTATCACCGTCCTTTCACTCAGAAATTCAGATTAAAGCTTCACCATTTGAAAGCCACTGGCAGCTCCACAGCCATCCCAGCTCCTAGAAGCTGTTTCCATATGTTTTATTTCTGTTAGCAGCAATAAAACTAATTTAAACCAACATCAGGAGACTCATCAGATTCCACTCGACTGCAGAGGGTCAGCCTGGCGTTTATGTAAAAATCCATTGGAGGAAAATTCGGGAGGATTTTATATTACTAACAAGTGATGATTTTGCACATTTTAAGGACTGTTTATAAAACTGTAGAAGAGTCATTCTGGAATGATTAAAACCAGCCAGAAAAGGCCATCTTTACATCCAGTCACTGAGTCATTCAGATGGCACAGCAATGCATTCCAACTTGAAAATGAATTTTACAAGTCCCTCTGCCTTTAAGTGCCCAAACCTGGACTTTGCAGGTTCTCAGAGAGGAAGTTGAGTGACCCAGTTCAAGAAGATTTTCCCGGAGTAAAAAAACCCAAAAAGTTCCCAAAACTTTGCTTCCTGCTGGACTTTCCGTGCCACTCAGCCCCTGCAGTTTGTCAGGCTCTGCCTCACAGCCACTCCTCCCACTCCTCCCACTCCACACAGCACAGGATGGAGCTGATATTCTGCAATTCTTTCCTCCTCTGAAGTAAATTAGACAATTACTTTTCCACTTCATCTAATGTGCACCTTACAAGGAGCCAGCCTTTTCGCACGATCCTCAGCAGACACAACTCTCCACGTCCTCCATCTATTACAGAGAAAAAATTACACTTTTCTCTTAGTTCAGCTAAATAACTCAGCTGATGTTTTCCCCACAGCTGGTACTTCAATTGCCCTCTTTTTTGCTGCTCCTTTTCAAACTCTCCTTCAGGCTCTTCACTCTTTCTTTGCCTATTTCATAAATTGGGCATTCACACTTTTTTGGCGACAGCCTTGGCCTCTCTCAGCTCAGGAGCCAGGAAAGCCTCTCCTTTTATGCAGTGTTGTTACAGCYTCCCTCAGTTTGTATTTTGTGTCTCTCTTAAAAGCACACAGCTAGCAAGGAACAACTAGAAACAAACAAAAAGAACCTAAAGAGGACAGATAAATTCGAATTTTGCCCAGGACAGCTGCGGGGAGAAGGTCAGCAAGGTGCCCTGGAGGCTGCTGCCAGCTGGCCCCAGCCAAAGCATCCCACCAGGAATATCGTGGAATTGTGTTGAGTAGCTCCAGTCCACTCCATAGGCTCATTTCATCCCTTCCACTGGCACAAAAGCAGCAGAGGGATGCCCAGGGAACGGTCAATGAGATGTTCCAGCTTTAAGCCATTGGTACCAATATTAATCCCTAATAAAGTAAAAGTGGGAGAAGAAGGGAAGCCAGAGCAAGGTGGTGTTCCTGGGCAGGTTCCAGAGGTTTGCTCACCAGAGCTGCTCCCTGGGTCCCTCTGCACCTCACCTGGTGGTCATTGCACACCCAAGGTCTGTGCAGAGTGAGGAGGAACAGCCCCTCCTGACCCTGAGACTACTGCGAGCTTTGACAGGATATCCCCCACACAGGCATCTTCATCTCAGCTGCCACATCACACCGCGAAACAGCAAMATGCCTTGTAAAACAAATTAGATTTTCTACCGAAAACATGTGAACAAAGACAGCTGATTAAAGCACCCATCACACTGACAGCCCCACGCTGCACGTGAGCAGCACACCTCAGAATGCAAAGTGTTCAAAGCAACCCACCCATTTTAATAGATTTAACAAACACCTCGGCCTGGAAATTACATGGCAGTCACCACAAAGACAGCTGTGTTATAAGCAGAAAGAATTTTAAGGGCTCGTACAATCGGATAATTCATGATTTTTTTGGTCAGAATAAGAAAGCCAAATTAAAGAGTCAGGCTGATCTTTGTTTCAGTGTATTATTTGGAATGATACTGTTTTCCTGTGTCAGCCTTGTCTCTGCACAGATCCAGTGTTTCCTGCATTTCACAGCCCTGTAAAGCACCTCGTGGATGCAATTTCCTCGTTACAAGCAGCTATAAAGCTGCTGAAACCGAATCCACCAGGCCAGTATCCTTTGCAACTGAGCAGCAGTGTAAAATTCCAGGGCATCCCTTGTGCCGGATATTCCACTCCAGCAGGAAAAACGCCAGTTATTCCAAAACAATCTCTCGGTCAAGAGCCTGGTAGCTCCTTGCTCCCCTTGATTTCACGAACTCCATGGAACCACTGGGCAGGGCAGCACATGGATTTGCCGCTGCTTTGCTGATATCCCCGTGAGCAGGAGCAATGATCTCCTCCGAGATTAAGCCCTGATCATTTCATTTGAGATAATTACATCTCATCTTCATTTGCCAGAAACAAAGGAAAACAGTAGGAAGCAAATTAACCACAACATAAAGATGCTGCCTGGACACTGATAAAGAGCTGAGGGAGCTGCTGCCCGAGACAAGACCAAAGCTGAGCAGGAGGTTGTGCAGGCAGAAACACAAAAGCACATCCTCAGTGACATTTCACCGGGGAGAAAATGCAGTTTAAGAGGGGGAACAGAGGAGTGACACTGAAAAAGCATTTCAGGAGCGTGGCTCTGCCTTCTGCATGCATTGCCTGCTCCTGCAGCAGTCTGGTTAAAACCAGCCTGTCTGAGGAGGCTCGGACTGTCCTGGAGTAGCCCAACAGAATTAATTCCCTGAACAGCCCCAAACCACAGGATGGTACCAGCAGCCCAGGCTCACCCTGCCAGCCCACAGGTCCCTGCAGGAACACGTGGTGCTGCCTCCCAGCACCCCAGCCCAGTCTGGGCACGGCAGAACGAGCCCCTGGGGCACTGCCGGGTCCCAAAGGGGCACCAAGCCCCAGCAGACCCTTCCTGCAAGGTGAGAATGGACCTGGAGAGGCATTCCCATCCGTGCCTTACCCTGCCAGTCCAACACACACACTGAACTATCCCAGCCCATGAGGATGGCTGGCAGGAGCCAGGGCTGGATTCCCATCGGGGCTGCTTTTCAGGTAGCACCAAACCAACCTRAAGTGGCTTTTGGCTGTGCCTGAACACCACTGAAACACCTCCAGCCATGGTCTCCCACAGGAGAGCTCAGCTCCCACCAGATGCATCCAGTGATGCCACACACACATCCATGGGAGCAGCCAGATCCCACAGGAGGCTCAGGGACAAACCAGAGGCTGGAACACAACCACACTGGTGCAAATCCACATGCCAGGGGGCTCACGTTCAGTCTGCAGCATTAGTTCATCCACAGCTTGCCACTGGCAACTCTGCTGGCAGCTAAAAATCCCAAGGAATAAATGCAGTGATGCCCACAGGCATCSTGCTCCAGCCCTGGGATTTGATCCAGTTCAGTTGCTGTGCATTAAACACATTCCCAACYCGCCCTGCACAGCCTCGAGCCCAGGCCCACACCACTGTGATCCTGGATTTTGTTGTCAGAAAAAAAGCATTTCAGAGGATCTTTAATCCCTTCCTGCAGAATCCTGGTTTTCTGGTATCAGACCAACTATCCTGCAACTCACCTGTTCCTGTGGATGCTCTGCACATCTGTGGGTAAGAACTGGATTTTTAATTTTGCAACGGAAGAACCTGCCTTTGGCTTGGGTTTTTACAAGAAATAAATACAAAGCCTTTAAGGGCAAAGTCCTGACAGTCCCCAAAACACACTGCAGGGTAGCAGGGTGAACCCACAGCCAGTATTATGAACCTTATTATCACTGATCAATAGTCACACTGCCTGAGAACCAAGGCACCTGCTTAATGGCAACAGTCTAATGAATATGGAACACTTTGGGACTCGAGGATGGAATCTGAACATCTCAGCCCTGCTGAGAGCATTTCTACAAGCTCTACAGTTTGACTCAGCCACATTTGCAGAGAGGTAGGAATAAAAGCCCCCCCTGAGGAAACAAGTCTAAAACCCCAAATGAGTAAGCTGGGAGTAAAGTATGTGATAATCACACGGAATTCTGCACATTATCCGAACCTTCCAAGCGTATAATGAGCATTGCAATAATGAGTCAATGAAGGTTCTTGCTGTTGAGAGAAGAAGAGGAGACTGCTAAGAAAGCCACAACAAATCCATGGACTGCCCCCCAACGCAGCTGCTGCTCCAAACCCTGGCAGGCAGCAGGCTCCCAGCTCCCAAAGCACAGGGGAGTGAGCAGGAGCTTTGGTTGGGAACACCAGGAGCTAAATATAAATCTTTTGTAATGATCCAAACTAATACCTCAGTCTTAAACCACACTGGAGATAGAATCACCCAGTAACTCTCCCAAGGAAGATCCTTTATTCCAAACACCAATGGCATGCTAAGCACAACCAATAATCCCCACATCAAAAAAAAAAAATCTATTTCTATGTAATGCTTTTAAATAAAGTATTTTCTTAGAACAAAGACATCAAGATGATGTGCACATACCTGAGGCTTCTTGAGCTGTCACCTTCAGACCTGTAAAGTAAKACACAGATACTTAGGACACACTCATTTCCAGCATTTATAATTCACAAACCATGTACCTTCTCAAGCATTCTCTCCCTTTGTACTTCAGTGAGTTTCTCTAGGGCTTGCTGTACTTGTTTTTGCTAATAAGACATTTAGAAAAGAACCACGTCTGCTTAGGCTTCGAATAAATCTATTGGAAGCTAAAAAGCAGTTAACAGTTGGAGTCAATAATTGCAATATCAGCACACGTGATGCCCTCTGAACCCTCAATAAAGATCTTCTGCAAACATGCACAGATTTGTGTTCCACCYTTGCAAGTGAAAAGCACAGGCCTCTGATGCTATTCTGGATTAGTTTGTACCTTTTTATTTTTTTTCTTCATCTTCTCTTCACTCTTTAGCTGAAAAGGTCACAGGCAAATGGGTCTAGAGGCCAATGCCCAGGCTTATCAGAARGGCCTCAGGTTGGCAAATATGGGTAATTTAAAATATTTAAAACCTCACGCTTGTCAGAATTTCATAGATGTGCAAAAAGGAGGCATAAGACACAGTAAGTTACAGAGGCTCCTGAAGGGGAGTATTTCTCAAGGTGAGATAATTTCACCAATCAAACTTGGAACAAAGCCTCTCCCCTTTCCCCAAGATTTTTTTAAGCAAGGAAATTTAATTCAGGATCATTCACACTGACAAGGATTTCATCTCCAAGGAGAAATGGGAACACAATACTCCAGCATTCCAGGAACAAACAAACATCCAGGAGAAAACACACAACCATCTGCCCAATTCCTTTCCTTCCTCACTCCCCATCCAGCCAGCCTCAGTGGCACAGAAACTTGGGACGCACCAGGAGGCTCTGCCAAACCAGGAATSAAACACACAAAGCAAAGCAATCCCAAGGAGATTCCAGAGCAGAACAAAGCCCCAAAACACCCTCTCCATGGCATCATTTCAATACAACAGTGACCAGCGTGAACTCGCAGACTCTGGCACTACACTGACAACAAACTGGCTCCAAAGGTGCCTCCTCAAAGACAAGGGTATTTCTTCGGGAACGAAAGAATCTTCCTTAGTTTAATAAATAAATAAATAAATAAGTAAGAGAAAAAAGAAGAATTTCTTAGAAGAACAACCTCCATCTCCAATGACAACTTGCATATTACGCTCCAGGCAGCAGAAAAAGCTATGGCCGCTGAAAGGTTCATAAATCCAATGCCAGAAAGCAAACAGTACTAAAATCTAATTTTCAGAATTACTGTAGAAACAGGTACCAAAAATTGATTATTTTTTTCCTCCCCCCCTTCATTGTATGCTCTATTATCTTCATTTTTTTCAAGCCCAGAGAAGTCTTGATGACTTTAAAAGCACAGACTAAGCAGAAAGGAGGAAAAATGATCTTGGGCTCTTGTCCCATGGGATGCTTGGGCAGTGGGAAGGGTGCTGGAGCTCAGCAGGCTGGGTGGAGGTTACAGGAAGGTGGCCAGGAGGAATATTCTGGACAGACAACATCATGGAATACTTTCAATCAGGAGAGAAATCAGCACAGTGGAAAATGCTGCTGCCCAGAGCAAAGTGAACCAAGTCCTGCCTGGAAAGCAGAACGTGGGGCACAAACCCAGCCTGGGACACTCTGCACACTGAGAGCTCCCAGGGGTGGCTGTAGAGCTTTGCTGTGTTTGAAAACACTCTCCCAAAATTGTCCAAACTGTGTTTTTCCTTGAGGGGATGAACAAYCATCCCTGCCCTGGTTTAAGGAGGAACAGTAATTTCCATTTGACAGCAGCTCTCCCCCCGTGAGCTCAGTGCAGCACTGTGTGCACCCAGCAGAGCACCAGCCACACAGAGAACCCTCCCAGTTTTACTGCACATCAAAAAGATTTAATAAACCAACACGGAGTGGAAAACCAACCCCCACATCCACACCCAGAAGAGCTCTTCAATAAAAATTAAGAGAACACACTTTGTCAGTTCTTGTTAATGAAGACAGGATCTCATATCAAATGGATTTATTTCCAGACGTGCTCCTCCAGTTTATTCAGAACATTTAACGATAGAAAGATGCACAAGACTTGAGAAGTGTCTGCACTGCCCCTGCCCCGAGGACACAGGGGCCCTGGCACCCCATGGGCTGCACACCTCCCAGCACCACCCAGGGGACCAGAGCAGGGCTGAGGAAAGGACTGGAACAGGGATGAACTCTGGCAACACTCACAGCTTCATGAAGTCATAGAATCCCAGACTGGTTTGGGTTGGGAGAGACCTYAAAKCCCATCCAGTGCCACCCCTGCCATGGGCAGGGACACCTTCCACTAGCCCAGGYTGCYCCAAGCCCCRTCCAACCTGGCCTTGGACACTTCCAGGGATGGGGCAGCCACAGCTTCTCCGGGCAACCTGTGCCAGKGCCTCACCACCCTCRCAGGGAAGAATTTCCTCCCAATATTTAACCCAAATGTCTCCTTTTTTAGTTTAAACCCATTCCCCTTTGCCCTGTCACTGCCTGCCCATGTAAAGGTTGCTCTCCCTGTTTCAYGCACACCCCATGGAAGGGGCTCCAAGGTCTCTCCAGAGCTCTCCTGCCCCACTTGAACAGCCCCAGCTCTCTCAAGGCTGACACAGAGAGAATTCCCGAGTCTCTCGTGCTCCACATGTCCCTTTGTAAAGCCTGCCTGGTCCGTGGGAGCTGTGTGGTTTCCAGACACAAACACGCTCGTTCCAGCAGGCAAGGAAATTCAAAGCAGCACCAAAGTCCCGCGGAGCCGAGGGCTGGCACAGAGCTGAGCTCGGCTCTGCACCCCTGGGAGCAGTGAACAAATTAATGAATCCAGGGTTTAAGTGACACCTTCCCACACTCAGCTCTCAGCAAACTCCATCTGGCACGACACACACCTTGCGCTGGAGAAGATGTTTCAGTAATTGCTTGTGCTTTCAAGTTTTCAAATACAGCACAGACAACTGCACTGCTAATGTCTTAATTTCCTGCCTCTCCTCTCGACTGGAATAACAAACCCATTTATTTCATAGGGAAAACATCTCTGAGTGCTCAAAGCATTCTGGTGTCACCGGGAGCAGCACCAGCCACCCCAAACCACCTTTCACCAACACCTTATTCCTCTCACTGGAACTCCAGAAATATTTTAAATAAGGTGAGGGGAGGTAAAGGCTCTGGGCCTCACCAGGTGCTCTGTGCCACGTTCTGTCCCTCTCCCTCTGATCACCTCCCAGCCCAGCACACCAGACCAGCAAAGGGAGCCCACCACCCCTTYTTTAGGATTCCCACTAAAGCTGAGAAATTCTGCAACTCCTAAAGTCGCATTTTCAAGGCTAAGATCTACTCGAGTACATTCCAAAGAGTTGCTCAGAGCTGGTCAATGCTGCCCAGGGGATGAGTAATTGATGAGCAGGGCTGAATGAACACAGAGCTGAAAGAACCCACGACTTGTAGTTTGAAATAAAGCATTCGATTTTCTTTAAGCATTCTTTAAAAGGCAGGATTCGGGATCGATATTTAATGTTTCTGCTTACACTGGAAGCATGTGCTGGGCTCTGGGCTGGTTTTTCTCCCTTTTGACCCAGACAAAAGCAATGATACTGGCACTGCTGAGGCAAGGAGAAAGGTGAAAAGCCTTCTGGCTGTATCTTGCATTATTTATTTCAAGGTACACCTTAAAGGGAAAAAAAAAAAGCCCACAATATATAGAACATCTTCTGGGCTGTAGTACTTGGGACAGCACRGATTCCATTTAGCTATTTAAGTTGTATCAGTGATGAGATAAATGTCATGCACTGTTCTCCAAGATTTCTCCTCTCAGCCCTGGATGGTTTCCAAGATTTCATTTTGAGTAGAACTAAATATTACAATATTACACTCCTATTGAAGTAGAACTTTGTCTTCTTCCTGACCCCAGGAATTTCATTCTCAGTAGGAAATACAGAAAAACACATCCTTTTTGAGATTGCTACAGCCAAGAGAAGCAGACATTATTCTGCTGCTGGTAGTAATTACTGTAATTTCATTGCAAGCAGAGGCCAGGAGGAACAGGCACCATCATAACAAACCAAAAACCAAATGTAAAGAAAACCAAAACCCCCCAGTACTTGAGATGTACAGGAGGCTGCAAACCCAAGTGACCATTAAAATCCTGCATGATTTTTGTTTGAGTCTAACTACGTACTGCCATCACCCTCTGTGAGTCCACATCCAAAACACGGACATTTCAGAAAACAACTCCACTTACGCTCCCAAAATGATTTACCTTTGCCCCCACTCCCCTCCTATAAATAAATACCCCGTGCAGTGGAACAACAAACCAACTGTCTTGGCTTCCAGTGGCTGAGTTGGTTGGCAATTTTTCAACAAACCATCCCTGGTGGGAGGTGTCAGCTCCTAAAACTTGAAAGGCATTGACAGGAATAACACAATTTCAAAGAAAACGTTGAGAAAAATACAAGATGGAAAGGCCCTTCCAATTGGGAATGAGAGAGGTTCCCACTCCCAGAACTCTYGTTCACTGAGGTGACAGCAGTTCCTTAAACCCCAGGAGCAGCAGAGCTCACTCAATGGCTTTTCCTCATTCCAGAGATTTTTGCCAGTTTCTGTCTCAGCCCAGCAGGAAAATTCAATTCCCGTTATTCCCCCTAAGATCCATAATAAACCAGCTGAAAGTCTCATGGCATCTGATTTGTTGTTTACACTTAAAGCTGCACTCAGAAGGGGAACAGCACAATGGAAAGCTGCTTCCCAAAGCAGCTTCAGGACTTTCCCTCTTGCTCATTAAAGAAATCATTTTCCAAATAAAACACAGTTCAGACCCATTAAGGTGAGTTATACAGACCGAGACACACAACTACCCCTGCAACAATTCCAAGCTTAGCAAATACTTTATTTGGGCAATGAGCAGAGTTATGGCCATGTCCTATAAAAGTTATACAGCAAGTGGGAACAACAGTTTTAAAGCTCTATTTGTCTAAGATTCGTGTTTGGGGGTGCAAAACGTGGTACAAAACCAGCCAAAAAACCCACAAGTGGACAGGACTTTAACACAGTTCACAGCCCCACAGACACCCCTGTGGGAGGAATCCCACTCAGATCTCCTCACCTCCTTAGAGCTGTCACTTCCATCAGGATAAAAAGAACTGGGGGAAAGCCAAGGTTTGTGACAGCATGAGAAACATCCACACTGAATAACCAGACTCCATCTGGAATCCATCTCCTTACAAGCCACAAGGACTGATGTCGTCGTAGGAGACCTGCTACAGGTGSAGTGCACAGCAACCACATATTAAAGAGCTTTCTGATCCCATCTTTTACAAAAGGAAAAGATTGAACTCAGCCTTTACACAGCAATCCAAAGATCGATGCATTTGATTAAGCCTTGCTCTGAGCACAGAACGTGCCTCAGGAAACACAACACACCCGGCACAGGTTGTTCTTCTGGAGTGTTTTAAGTCTTTCAGCACCTGTAATGCAGGGGAACACATTCTCTTCAAGGGAAAGAGCTTCGGGGGGAATCCATGGATGGCTACAGGAATGACACTCCTCGTGTGAGGAGCAGGCAATAGGGCGAGGTTCCTGCAGGTGAATGTGCTGAGCAGCAATTCAGAGCAAGGCAGATGTTGCCAGGGAGCCTCCAGCCCCATCTAAAGTCTAATAGAGCTTCCCAGGATTTTTACTGGAGTCTGAGTGATGTTCCGTGCCCCTGCGGATCGCAGCAGAYGGGCAAAGCTCTGCCAAGGAAAGCAACGCCCTCCTCCCAGGAGTTTGGGAGGAGCAGCCCTGGGAACTGAATAAAACCTGCCCAGCTCAGCCACAGGCACTGTCCTGCCCTCACCCTCCCGTGGAGTGGGGCTGGATCAGCACCACAGCACTGCCAGCAATGGAAAAACACTATCACAGAATGGTTTGGGTTGGAAGAGACTTTAAAGCCCACCTCATCCCATCCCCTGCCATGGGCAGGGACACCGCCCACTGTCCCACGTTGCTCCAAGCAATGGAGATTCTCCTTGCCAAAAACTGGTGTGGTCTGCAAGACTCTGTGTGTATCAGACAGAGCCAAAAGACTCTCCTGGGCTGAAGGCTTAGAAGAAGTGATAAAAAGTCTAGTAAGACCTGTCCAGTCAGTAGCACTTCAACAAGGCAAGTCTGAGGATGAGAAAAATTATGAATTTCACCTCTAATTAAGCCCCTTCAGCACGGTTTTGTTATTATATTATTATTATATGTGTTATTATGCACAACAGGGTGAAGGAAAGAGCACTCTCTACAGAAGGAAGCTCCTGGCCTGCCCACCCCAGCAGTAGGAGAACAGATCCACCCCAGACACACAATTCCTGCACYGCATTTTGATTTAATACTGAGATTAAAACTATCTTGAACAGCAGGGAAAGCGCTGTTTTCATGGATTATCTGAGAACAGCAACATCCCAACAGTCTTTTCATTCCTCTCCAAATACCATGAGAAAGTCCAACGACCACACAGAGTATCACACCTCCATTCCATTCAGCAACTTCTGGACAGGACCTCAAAAGACAAAACAAAGTTTCCTTCAGGAGGTTCCACCTGAGTCCCACATGATGCACGTTAGGGGAGGAACAGAGAAAATGCTGCCAGTAATGAGGGCTCTCTGGAAAGAAGTGTGAAGTCAGAATAAATGTAAGCTCAAAGATCTAAAAAAAGAAAAAAGTTTAAACTGAGCTTCCCTATTGCAATGGCAACCAAGGGTTTCTCCCTGCCTCACTCTTGAGACGTGTTCTTGTTAAATCAAACCTTCTGCATACTGAAAACTGGGAAAAGCACACCAARATTTTTCCTTGAAAAAAAAGAATGGTAACAGGAAGAGACCCACAAGTCACTCTGCAACTTTTTTTTTTTCATTTTGAATTCCTAGAATGTCACAATGTCACAAACCAGAACAAGCATTTACCTTCGCAGATCATGAAGAGGTTAAGTTTGATTCTAGCGAACATAAAGCCTCTGACCGAGTGGCATTCAGCACAGCAAAGGACTGCTATAGAATAAAAACCCTTCCAACCCGGAGAGCAGCAATTCCCAGCATCCAGAGCCCGGGATTAGGCAGGATGGCAATGCCATGGTGAGCAGCAGTGCCCTGGGAGCACTGGACACACCACAGCAGGGGAAGACTCTCCTCCACACCCACTGCTGTCACTGGGGCAAAACCCAAAAGCTCCACCCCACAGAAGGTGCAGTTGAGCTTCAGGGCTGGAACTGTTCCCCTGGCCAGTCCCTCTCCCTCTGTACCTGCAGCAGCCCGGCTGTTCTTTGATCCAGCAGGTGACTCCAAAGGGAACTCTGGAGCTTCCCTGCTGCTGAAACACGAGTGCAGCACCACAGACGGGACAAACAACAGCACAGCCTGGTGCTGCAAGGGCACAGCAGCTCTTTAATACCACAGCTGCTTCTGCACCACGGAAGTGATGTGCCAAACAATCCTCGTGATGGTTTTATTACCAGCGTTTAGAAACACGGCCCCATACCCCAGCAGCAGCACAGCCCTGCTCTGCAGCATCCCTCCCTTTGCAAGTCTCTGGCTGTTACAGGAACTCCTTGGAGGACAGAGAGAGCTCACAGGCAGGGAAAGGGAGAGCTGTACCTCTTACAAAGAGGGAGTGGAGTGACAAGGATAACCCAGAACTCCTGCACCCCCCAACAAACCCAAACTGGCCGTGCCAAGGAAGCAGCCGAGGCCACCATGTCAGAGCCAGCCCAGACCTTCATGGCAGAGCCAGCAGGTCCTGCTCTGGAGGCTCATCCTGTTCCAGCCCAGCCCCAGCAGTGTCCCTGCAGCCCTGGGAGCAGCCTGGAGCACACAGGGAGCCTGGAGCACACAGAGAACCTGGAGCACACAGCCAGCCTGGAGCACACAGAGAGCCTGGAGCACACAGAGAGAGCCTGGAGCACACAGGGAGCCTGGAGCACACAGAGAGAGCCTGGAGCACACAGAGAACCTGGAGCACACCTGGCTGCCACAGGAGCTGCTGCTCCATCCCTCTGGATGGGTCTGGAATGAAGAGACTCTCACAGTTCACACCACCAGCTCAGATTGAAACACAGCTCAGGGTCAACGTTTATGAGATATTTCCCTTTTTTCAATGACAGGAGGCCTGAGAGCTGTGACACTGCCCCTCAAGCACTGCAGAYACTCTTCACAATTTGCTGCCTGAACCCCTCCAGCCTCACACTGCTGCCCYGTGAGCAGCCCTGTCCCAGAAATCCCCATAAGTGAAAATAAAATGGGTAATGGAACAGAATTGCAGTGCAGGGAAATGCCAGGCCCTTCACGTGGCTGGGAGGTTTGAGTGTGGCTCCCTCCAGTTCCCAACAGCAGGATCACACCAGGCAGGGGCTCCCCTGGAATGCTATCCTAGGACCAGCAGAGTCCCAGCTGCACCTCCAGCTCTTCCCCTGGARGGTAAAAACTGCATGTGTGTGTCTCCAGTGCAGGCAGAGAAAAATGGCCCCATGGACGCCCCAGAGAAGGCCCCTCACAGCGAGGGTCAGCAAAGGTCCCAGGAAAAACATTTGCTCCTAAGCCTTCCTAAGGGATGGCTCAGTGTTCCTGGGTGTAATCTCACAGCTTTGTGTAACACACAGGTTTTGTTGTGTATAACCAAAAATAAAACCTCATTCTGCAAGAAGCACTAATTGGAGCCAGACTGGCAGTTCCACTCTTCTGGTTTAATGCCCTCTACAATTCCTAGTACCAGAAATCTGCATTTTGTGCCTTTTCGACTGTATTATAATAAAGTTTCTAGCAGGGATGAATTCTTTTAATCCACATCAGCTACAACACCTGAATTCTACTGTGCCAGCAGCAACAGGTGAATAATGCAGAACTGTACCTCTAACTGCTAAATATCAGTTATTTAGCTCATAGTTACACCAGGACGGGATCAAAACAGGACAATCTATTCTGTCACAGGAGGGAAACACAGCAGAGGCACCAGTAAAAGCTGGCATCCCATATGACTTGAAGAAACYGTAACTCAGAAGTTTATAAATACATTCCTGTTGGCAGTTTAAGCAGTCTCAGTTTATATTTTACTTGTGATATTGTGATCAGGTGCTCAGCTTTGTCCTGTCTCCACCAAGTGAGCAGCTCTTTTCCAACACAGTGCATCAGTTTCCTCTTTTACTGCAGTGCTCCTACACCTTTACATCAACACAATAAACAAACCCACCACAGCCTTCCAAGAAACTCCGACTGAGTTACAACGGCACTGACCTCACACTGAGGTCCCAGGACTCTTGGTCACTTCAAGACACAGGAAAACAGTATCTTTGATCATATTCCAYGTTTTTAAACACTGGCTGGATGTGATCATGAATGTATTGAAAGCCTTCTGGTTCACTTGTCTCGATGTTCCACACACTTCAGCTCACTGGGCACCAGCCCACTGCTCACACCCCCAAAAAGCCCCATAAATACATTGTGACTGCAGAAAGCAGCCAGAGTTTAGATGTGATTTCCCACCACCACACTGAAAAAGGAGTTTCAATCAAGTCCCAAAGGGTATAAAATTCAAAAGTCGTATCAGAAATACACACAAGCTAAATTTGGGCTGGTACTTGGACCACGATCCCGTGGCAGCTCAGGCATGAGAGGACAGCACCTCCCACGTGGGATGGCATCATGCAGGCAAGTTAATGTGAGCTAAACCTGTGAGCCACCCGCTCAAACCCAGGGCAGTTATGTAAGGAGCATTTTCAGGCACCATTTTGAAACCAAACCCAGACAGAGCGTGCCCAGTCCCTGCTGTGTGCTGTGGATAACCACCAGGTACTGCCGGAACTGCTGCTCCGTGAGACACCCACAGAATTCCCGGGTATAGCCCCTCTCCCCAGGAACACCCACGCACACGGCAAGGAGCACTGCTGGGCTCTGCAGGAGGGTGTGAAGTGATTTCTGTACCAAAGCACAACACAAGACTGACTGCTTGAAAAAGATCTCTTTGCTAAGTTTACCAAATTGCCTGGATTTTAAATCCACAACCACCAATTAACCATGATTACTGACACAGCACAGTATTTCACCAAGAACATCACCAATCGTGCTCTTTTTGCCCTTATTTTCTCCAACTCCTATTAAAGAAATTTACTTTTTAGCTATCTTAAGTGACAGTATAATATTGCAGATGCCCTTTTTTAATACAGATTTACTGTGTGCAGTTTGCATGCACTCCTGTTCGTGCAGAACACCTCCAGCCTGGGAAGCACCCTCCCATCCCAGCTCTGGGAATGCCCTGCTCGTGTGGCAGCAACCACCAAAACTTCTCCAGTCCTTACAGAGGTGTTACACACAGACCACATTGGGAAAATGGCCTTTTTTTTTCTTAACCACATTAAGCAAGTGAATTCCAACTGTGAGCCTGGACAGGAACATGGAGAAGAGCCACKTCCATGGAGAGCAGATTCCATTTTCGCCTTGTTAAGCCCAAGCAGACATATCTCAATCCACGAGAGGCAGCAAATACTCATCTCCCATAGATAACTCACCACATTCCACACTCYAGCCYGGCCATCTGGACACAGTCCTGAGCACTGTGCTCTTGGGAGCCCTGCTTGAGYGGGGAGGTTGGACTGGATGACCTCCAGTGGTCCCTTCCAACTTGAGCCATCCTGTGATCCTATGATCCTATGATAAATACCATGGAAATGCAGCCCCTGGCATATGGTCTCCATAACAAGCTTGTTATATCTATTCCTGGCCTGCTTGCAGCCACGACTGTCCAAGAACTGTCCCTTCCAAACTCCCAGTGATCTCCGAGGAGGGATTTGCAGGAGATCAGCCTGATGTCCCTGCCCAGGCAGCGCCCGGTGCCATATGCTCCGAGCCCCACGCTGGCTGCACTCGGATGGAACACGGCCCTCTCCACACTCACCTGCTTCATCCAGCATGGGATTTTTAGTAACCCACGTTCTCCGAACGCCTGAAAATGGTTTGGAGCAGCGGGCAGACTACAAAGCAGGCAGCCTGCACATCCCTTCAAGGTTACTGGGACCATCTGTGCGCTCGGCGGGAGCGGGAGCCGCCTCTCCCGGCACGGGAATATGGACACACGGGCAGGTGCTGCATCCCAGCACCACCTGGACGGCCTGGAACTGCCTCCCAGACCGGAACRGTCCACACGAGCAGCGAAACACATGGAAAACTCAGCACTGAAATGCTGTTGCTGTGGCTGAGCAGAGGAGCGCTGTCATCCCTGGGCACGGCGCTGCCCGTGACCGCGGCAGGGGAGGGAGGTGCCACCACACTGACACACCTGAGGCAGCCCAAACACAGTGCCCTGAGCACAAAGGAGCTGAGACACATTTTGCTCCTGTTCGGAACGTTTGGTGTCATCTCTGGAAGGCAGAGCAGGAGCCCAGCAGCCGCTCTGCCCACGTCCCCCGAGGAACTTGGCACGGGGGACAACAGCGGCACCGACTGTGGCCGGTTCTGCCCCGCACGGCTCTGAACACGATCCCCTCACAGGCACTGGGGCAGCACACGAAACGCCCCGCGGGATGGACACACAGCCAAGCAGAACACAGAGCAGGGAGCTTCGTTCCCCACGGTTCTCCGTCCCCTTCCCGCAGCAGGGGGGAAGTTCGGGGCACGGAGGGTCTGGAGGAAGGAAAAGACCCCAGGATAAGCCATCCCTGCCCTAAGGGGCTCTGCAGGCTCCTGTGCCCCACACCGACAGCTGCCCCACGAGATGAGGCCGTGAGGCTCCACAGTGCAGCCAATGGATGATCTAAGCACGAGCACTGCCAAAGAGCCATATGGAAGGGAAGCAAATATTTCGCTTTGACGAGCGAGGAGTGAACTTAAAGTCAGCATCAGAATAAAGACTTGAATCTCAATGATAACTGTAAAATATCTTGGGTTTATGATCTCTTAAAACCATTTTACCTCTTTTCGTTATTTATAATTTGCAATAGCCTTTAAGAAAAAAAATATTGCCGAAAACTGAAAGGCTGCCTCCATTCTGTTTGAAAAACATCTCATTCTCATTTCATGTATCATTTTACAAATGAGTCAATTCCTTATTTTCCCCTGCAGCTGAAACTTCCCAAACCAGTTACTRCACCTTTGACCCACAGCCTTGTCTGACCCTAGCCCAGCTCAGGGATGAGCAACTTCCCACCCAAAACTCCTTTAAGCTGTGTCTGTCCAGCTCACTTCATTAATTGAGGTGTGGAGTGGTTTTTTTAACAGCTGAAGAAGCACCTTAACCCCAGCAGTACTGAAGAGCTGCACACTGAATTAATATCCAACTGCACATCAGGAATCTCTCTGCAAGTTCAACATTCTCATGACCACCTCTGCTTTGTAAGCAAGGGGAACACAAACTTTTCTGCAGAAGGACAAAGCAGCATTAAGCAGCATTAGCATATGGTGATCACCTGTATTGGATGGGGAATATTGAATACAGAAGGCATTATTTTGGCTTAAATTAAGAGTGACCACAAGTGACAAGCCACCAGACAGGATTATTTCAGATCTCTTTCCATTTCCAGGTAAGGCCTTAGGAAGAAAGAAAAATCACTCTAAAACTGGGGTTTAACCAAGGAGCTCATCCTTTTATCTCACATTTAGAGTAACAGTGAAGATGCAAGTATGGCTTTTCAGCAATTGTGGCTCCAATTATGGTCCCTTTTAGAGATCCTTCCTGCCTCCAACGGCAGCTAAATGGTTCTCAGACTATGAAGACACTTCTAGCAGAACACTTTATCATCCATTTAGCCTCTCAACATGCAATCATCAGCCATAAACATTTAGAAAATTATCAAATCAAGCTTCATCTTTCATTTGTATCAAGTATTTCTATCTTCCTTTATAAAATCCTCTGCCTGCAGAGGGTTGTTGTCAGAATGTACTTTAGACATACACTCGCATCAGTGAGTTAAAGGCCAAGGACCTTCAGCAAGAATGAGACATTTTCTGCACATGAGATTTATGTCCTTAATCCTCAGACTGTGGAGACCATCACAGCTCTGCCCTTATCTTTCATATAAGACAAGATCTGTGTTTATTCTGTAAGGAGGAAGAACAAACAGTAACACTTATGGGGACAGCTGGCATCAGCCTTCCATCCCAGAAATTCATTCACTGACCCAGCMATAATTACAAAACCCAGCATCAGGAACCTCCCTAGGCAATTTAAACTGAAGCACTTCATGGATTAAATTTTCAGGGAGAACTACACTTTAAGTCTTATTTCAAGAGGCCTGTGCACATTAAATTCCACACACAGATTATGAGAAGTCTGAGAGATTTGCCATTAAAACGGCAAAGTTTTTTTTTAGAAAAAATTGATGGTGCTTCCAGAGGACAAACTCTATTGAACACTAAGATGCAAGAAAAGTATTAAAGCCTCAACAAACTCAGCCTCTGGACTGACCTCCCTGCTTGCACTGGCAGTATTTGGGATGGTGCCAAACATGAAGAGAACCCGAAACATTTGGAGGCATAAAACCTGCTCCCAGTGGACTTGCTGTGGTCTTCACTGGGAAGAGCAACATCACCAACCACGACAGGAGCTGCTGGACTCCACAGATCAGTTCTGGTCGATCACAGAGTCATGGAATGGGCTGGGTTGGAAGGAACCTCAAAGCCCATCCAGTGCCACCCCTGCCATGGGCAGGGACACCTTCCACTAGCCCAGGTTGCTCCAAGCCCTGTCCAACCTGGCCTTGGACACTTCCAGGGRTGGGGCAGCCACAGCTTCTCTGGGCAACCTGTGCCAGGGCCTCCCCAGCCTCACAGCCAAGAATCTCTTCCTAAATCAATTTTACGTCCAGTCACTCTCATGACTGTGTTCATCTGCCCCTGAAGGCAACCTGACCTCAGTGGCCATGTGGGAATTCCAAATGGCACCCAAGTGCTGCTGCCATTGATGTAACTCTTCTCTCCAATTAAGACTAAATTAGAAAACCTGAAAAGATTAAGACAAAACCAAGTGTGYATTCTACTACTATAAATCACCAGACAGTTGGCATAAAGAATGGGATTTAAGCCTTCAACTTGCTTCATTTCCACTCTCGGTTAAATCTTTAGGAACACTGCAATTTGTAACTATTAAGTCCTTGCATGCAGAAACTACAAAAACGCCCTGCTCCACGAGACAATCCCACAGACAGGATTCTTGGCTTCCTCCTGGATGCCTGGAGGCCTCGGTTTCAATTTAATGGCTGTACTTACAGCTAATGGTTTTCTTGCTATTAGTCAGCTCCCATCTGTGCCCAACCCRCAGCGGTGCTGGCACAGCCAGCCCCCACACCAAACGTCCTTCCTTCCACAACCTGCAGGTTACAGCTTTGTGAAATTACCTTGGCACTGGATGGAGCAACACAGCCCAGTTCTTTGCTCCTGAAAAATGCCTTAGAAGGGTTTTGGGGGGGGGGGGAGGATTTTTTCTTCGATTTTTGGGATTTGTTTTGGTGAGGTTTTTTGATTTTGTGGGGGGCTGTGAGTGGGGAGAGGCAGTGTTTAACATGGKTTGTGAGGTGGCTTTTTTCCTTTCTCAAAATCAGTCCCCCAAACACAAGCTTCAGTACTACTGTAACTTTCAGAGAGAGTTTTAACAACTAATCCGTTCAGCTTTTGGAAGCTTTCCTTCAAATACCTTCTTTATCCCCCRTAAGTGTTACTCAAACACTCCCTGAGAGATCCCTGCACTATCAGCTCTACCTGCTTTTCCCTCAATTCACAGTTTGGTATTTTCAATTGCCTCTTGACATTGCCACATCTTATTTTTGTCCCTCAGGTCAAAGCACTCTCCAGCAGCTCACACCGACCTCAACACAACCAATGAGTCTGCAGAGGTTTTGTAGCTCAATGAGGTTTCTTGGTAGGTTTTTTTTTTTTAATCCTCAGAGCATTGCAAAAATAAATTTTCTGTCACTGTTCACAGAAAGATATATTTCAGTCCTGGGTTTTGGTAGCATAACTGCCTTAAGTGACAGCAGATCATGTCTACATCAATGTACATCACCAGGAAGAGAACATTCACAGTTCTGTACCTTTGAGATGAGTTCTTCCTGCTCAAAACCACTTCACAACCTTTTACACCCCTCCTCAAAAAAACAGCAAAACAGCAGGGACCAGGAYGCATGTSCCATCCCTGGAAGAGTCCAAGGCCAGCTTGGAYGGGGCTTGGAGCACCCTGAGATAGTGGAAGGTGTCCCTGCCCATGGCAGGGGGTGGAATGGGATGAGCTTTGAGGTCCCTTCCAACCCAAACCAGTCTGGAATTCTGTGACTTCATTAAGCATTATCCCATCAAGCTGATTCCCATGGATATTGGTCCATCTGCTCCACCACAGCTACAACAGCATAACTCACAGGATCCAAGCCCCAGTTCCCACTAAGATGGTGACTTGCATCCTTGTTTGTTCCCCTGGTGCAGAGAGCAGGACTGAGAGGTGAACATGGAGTCAGCTCTCAGTTTGTGCAGCAACTTTCCATCTTTTCCATATATTCCTCAGAGAGAGGGATACAGAAGTCTCATTCCTACAGCAGGTCAGGCTATTCCCACAGTGACCTTCTCAGAATTATTTTTATTGCCAAGACATTTTGTCTCAGCATTTTCCCTCCTTGTAAGAAGCATTTGTTCCTTGCAGAGCTCTGCAGCTCCAGTTCATCCAAACCTCAGWATGGCACAACTGGAGATGTCCCAGCTGATGTCATCTGTCCTCCTCCTTCTCTTCCTCCACCTCCTCCTGCCCTTGAGCTGAAAGAACATGAAGATTCTCACTGCTCCCCTGCCAGAAAGTGCAGGTGACCTCTGGAACATTGCTGACCTTTTCCAAGTTCCCTGCAGCACATCCTGCCTGTGCCTCCGTTYCAGCACCTGCAGCCTCCTTCCCCTGGATTTACAGCCAGGCACTCAAGGACTYAGGATCTCCACCCTATATTTCCAGCCCCAAGGATGAACAGTTCCTCTGCTGTCACCTTTTAGTCTCTTTTTGCTCTGTACTCTGCCCCACTAGCACAAAACAGGGCCTGCTGTTTACTCTGCCAGCTAACACCTGTATTTAGGGAAGAGCACACTGGCAGCAAAAAGGCTTCAATCCCACAAAACAGGGGTGGGAGGGAAGTAAGAGCAGGTGTAGAAGCAACCTCAGCCATGTAACAGCACATTTTAGCCAAATTCAAAGGCAGCACTCRTTTGGCTTGGTGCCTTCTGTTCAAAACAACACAATGTGGGTTTATTTGGCTGTTGTCAAAGAAGTCTATAAACAAATGAATTTATTTTTAGCAGTGCCGCAGCTGCCAGAAAAATTTAAACAACACCCAATGAGTGGTACTGGCACGAGCAAACGRAACGATAACATTTGTCTGGCACTCAATATTTTAATGGTTTAAGCAGGCTTTGCCTTCTCAGGGGCCAGCACTTAGAGCGTGTAAGAATTTAATACCTTCAACTCTGCAAACCAACAGCAGTTTAAATTCACTCGGYGTAGAGCCGGGGGAAGAGCATCCTGTTGGATGCTCATCCATCAAGGGCCTATTTTTATGGTACTCTGACATTACAAAAGCAATAACATTCCACTCATGGAAATAGCTAAGCTCAAAGATCAAACATTGATGATACTCCAGAGGCTTCTTTACATAGATATTGAAATTTAAGATTCCTTTCCTTTTACAATAAATCAACTGTCCCCACCTGAACAGTCACTTCAGTTTGTGAAGTGATTTTGATGGATCACTGCTACCTGGTGCAATGAGTTCCCAAACAAATCTCTCCTCGTGGAAGGGGCAGCTCTGCTGGATGATGATCCCAGAGGTTCAGCCTGGTCCCTGCAAACGTGGTTTTGGGTCACTGCTGAGGGGACAGGACCAGCACATCRTGCTTGGAAACATCTCTGTGTTTGTGACTGTACAAAGCCTGYGCTGTACAAAGTTTGTGCTCCCCAAGTGGCTGCTCAGAGACACCTCTGCAGGTCCAGACCAACTCCAGTGCAAAATCTTCAGCACAATTCCCTCCTCAGCTTCTCAGGGCTCAGCAAGGATCAGGCAGCCACGCGTGTAAAGGCAGCAAATTCATCTGCAGGGGCAGGGCAGTGGGGAGGGGGCRCAGACAAGATATTTCTGTCTGTCCCGCTTGTTACAAGCATATCAAAGTTAGGCCACTATCAAAAGGTGCAATTCCTACACAAACCCAGCAGTTTTAACTTGAACCTCACTGGTGTAAGAGACAAGAGCAGCAAGGACATGGTGATTCCCATGGCAACATCAGCACAAAATGTACCAGTTCTGCTGAAATCACTTGGTCTTTCCTGGGGCAACTGCAGCCTTTCCTGCTGCATCCTCATCCTTACAATTATTTCAGCTGTACTGAGAGTAGAACATGCCCAGTAGTGGTGGCTTTTTTTTTACCTGGAACAGAGAACTATGTAAGTTTTTTCAAAGGAATCACAAATATCCAAATATAATTAAACTCAGCAGCACAATAAACCCCACAATATAGGATTTAGAGGATATGTGGACTGTGCTATTTTTGCACAGCAAAGTGCAAACTGCACAGATTGGCTCCTCTTCAGGACCATCTTGCAGTGAATACCATTTCCTCCTGGTGGGAGAGCAGAAGCTGTTTCTGTTCCAGCCCTTTGCACCGAACTCCCCAGGGCTGCAGCTCCCGTGCWTTCTGCCCATTTCACCGGCAGGTTACACTGATTGTTCTTCCTCCCCACACTGACCACGTGGCACTTTCATCCAGCCTCTGATGCTGGTTTTGATAACTCAGGATGAACTCACAGCTGATGGAACAACACACCTGAAAATTCAGCACTGAGCTTGTCCAAAGAAGATGTTAATGCAACATAAATACAGATCATCATAACTCACACTGCTGTCACCAAAACTGCTTATCATCTGAATTCACTATGAAAAAGAGCAATTATTAAACGAACAAGACCTTCTCAATTCTACTTCTCTGAACATTGGTAGGGCATTAATGTTTAGGATTCTCTTAAATAAACATCACTGGGAAAGCTGGACTGCTACATATTGCTTTGATATTCCATTATTACGTGAACCAGACCAATTGTTTGCTTTCTAGGACCCATTTAGCTCAGCCGCTGCAGCAAGAAATAACAATTTCTCTACTTCTTTACAATCCTCTGCAAGTTTTCAGAATGCAAAAATCACCACGGGACAGGCCCTAAACCACTGTCCCACTCATGTTAACCATTGTTCCAAGACACTCCTGGAAGGACTCTGACCAAGCCTAAAATTTTAAATGAGAACATGAAATCTTTGGCAGTAACACCAACGTTGACACTGAAGGTAAATTCCTATTAAAAGCCTTATTTTGGTGTCTCCAAATGCACGGCCCMAACCAATCCCAAACAGTTCAATTCCCACAGCTCTGAATTGCAGCACAGGAGGTTTTCCAAACTTTTTTCTTCCTGATGTGGAGAGACCAGCAAGATGGGAGTCTTTCCTCTCACATCAGTGTTCCAGTTTACATCAGCAAGCTCAAAAGCTTTGGACAGCAAATGAGGTTCCTGTCATTACTTAATATTTCACTGCTCACAGAAAGCCAGGAGAGAGCTGAGRGGTGTTTATGTTATAAACCACAGAGTTTGAACGTGATGAATTTTACTTCCAAGYGTAACTCAGGTTTGACAAAGTTTAATTAGATGGCAGATACTCATTTTGACACAAATTATTTTTTCCATGCCAGGCATAGCTTGTATTTATATTCAATAGCTCGGTTTGTTTTTCTCTGTCCACAGATCAGCTCCAACTGGTCCTGTCCTTTCACAGAGTCCTGGAGATTTAAGTCCTGTCTTGGGCAGGGAGCAAATTTTGTGCWTTCACCCCTTTTCACTCCTTTCAACAGGACAGATGTAGCAAGCAAGAATGTCACCTCTAAAACACCCAACAGTCAACTCACACAGTTACACCCACAGATTCCTCAAGTGGTGACAGACACTTCTTCTTGTATCACCTACAAGGCATCGTTTGCTTTCTGGGATATTACCCATGGAAATTTCCATGTGGAAGTGTTGGACCTGCTCACTTTCCCTGGTAATTAGTGAAAGGTTAAGAGGCAGTTACTGGATGTAATTAGTCCCTGTGTCAGGTTCTAAGAGAATAAAGACTGCCTGCAAATTGAATAAACTGCAAGGCATTAGACATCATTACAGATCAATTCCATTTCTCAGACCAGGCCCAGTTTCAGATAATGCAGACTGAGACTAAGAGGAGACTTCACTAAGGATTTTATGAAGCAACATGGTATAAAAATGCTCACAAACTGGGAGGATTTGTCTTCCCTTTTGCACTCACAGCCAAACATTCAAACACAGGTTGGGTTTATTATTTCACTGAATGCAGCTCCAAACTGGGAAAATTACACCAACATCACTATTAACTGCTGGAGAAAATTACAGAAATGCTGAAGCACTGGAGTATTTTTATCCTGGTTTCTCGAATGATGACAGCAACTTGAAAAGCCAAGAAAAACAACACAGAGCTTTCACCTGAGCCAACACCAAGGCAAGGGCTCATTCCAGAAAAATCCGCCCCGTTCTCCAGGTCAGGTTTGGCAGCAGGTACCCACAGTTCAGCCCCTGGGAGAGGAAAGCAGCCAGCATTTACTGAAACTGGGACTGCTAAATGGACTGAGGGAGCCTTGATGAATTGGTCACCGAGCCTGGGTTATGTTTAGTGACTCCAGATTTGTACAGAGAGGAGAACATTTAAAGAGCATCTGATGAAAAGACACTCTCATATTTTCAAATACACCCCAATGACTCCAGTATGGATATTCCATCCCTGAACACTCCCCTTACAAAGTTTCAGCGCTTCAAAAGCAATTCCAAGTCATTCCAGCTCCAGTTCCAAGAATCCACATCACGACTCTCTCGCCCTGCTTCCACACTCATTCCAAGTATTTTAGAGCCAACAGAAAGGAAAGGATGTGGTAGGCTGGAAAAGCAGGATGCACACTTCGTGTCGCTTCCACAGAATGGGAAGGGAGCAGTTGGAGCCCTTGTTTTCCGTGCTCTTCGTGGAAGGTGTCTCGTCACACACACCTACAGTATTATTAAGTCTGATGATTTCATTCCTGACATTTAAAACTTCCAAAATTCCGTTTGAAAAAGACTTGGAACGCTTTTGTTTGTGCCTCGTAAGTTAACCGAGAGCTGCAGGTGAGGGCTGGGGATGTGTGAAGGGAGGGCTGCGTGGCACTGCTTTCACATCCCAGGAGGAAGATTATTCACAGGCAAACAACTCAATGAAATTCCCACACAGCATTAGAGACAAGGCATAATTTCCTTAGTCAAGGGTAGAACGCGTCATTCCATTGATGTTTGTTGATCACTTCTGCTTTCATTTAAATGTGCAGAAATGAATCCCCACATATAGCAATCTTCAATTCTGACTTATAATAGTGCTTAATTGCCTTTCCCCTTGAAGAGAAAGCAGCAATACAACTGCATTCATCACTGGCTGTCAGGTAGTCACTAATACTATAGAACTCATATTAAAGAAAGAGACAAGATATTCTATTAAGTGTTGATCTTGAATTTACAGCATTTAAAGGTTCATTTTTTGTCTCTATGCAAGCAGTAACCTGAACAAACAAGCACCCAGCCAGTGATTCTCACCCCTCTCAAATACATCCTTGTRTTTATCTTCTGTCTGCTGTTCACTGCCACATGAAAACAACTACAGAGAACTCAGAGGGAAAGAAAGGCACAAAAAGAACATTCTAGAGGCAGCAGGGCCTGCAGATCTCCCTGTGGCTACAAGTCCAAAGCCCTGCCAGGACTGCAGGAGAGCATGGAAGGGGTTAAGTCCCATTTCTGCCTTTCTGATCTCCAGATTGTAAATAAAAAGTCACAAATTCTGTTATTCTAAAAGCAACTGACTGAGCTGGAATGTATTTCCTCTGTGAAAATTAATGTGAGGTGGATGTTGTCAGGACAGAGCCGGGACAAGCTGGGTCCCAAACTCAGGATCCCAAACTCAGGATCCCTAACTCAGGATCCCAGCCTCAGGATCCCATGAGATTGCACAGGCAGCACACGGAGATTCGGTGACACTTTTTCAGCTGAGACACTTCCAAAGGATTCCAAAACCAGGACATTTTGTTCCAGATGTTCCCAGAGCCAGCTCAGTCAGTGGTGCTTTTCTACAGCCACAGCTGCAAAAGTGCAAAGCTGGAAGAAGAAACTTCAGTATTTGGATACTGAAGCATATTGGAGATATTAGGGATAACTCAAATAATGGCATTAGGTAAAAGACAGTAGAGGCACTTCCATCAAAATCTGTCACTTAATAAGGGAAAGCCTTTCAATATTTACTGTGTAGGAGTGACATAGGTTACATTTGTCATTCCCCAGGGCCAAGAGCTGAATCTCAGGTAGTACAGTACAACCTACAGAGCAGCTGAATTGGGTGTATAAGGTCAAAGGACAGCAAAAATCTGCATTTTGCTACAAATTACAGCAATGACAGCCCCAAACACTATGGCAAATAGCACCTTTTAAACTCATTTCTGCTCCTTTCTCACCACGTTTTCTTTTTCCACTCCCAGGAATTGTCAATGCACAATTTTCTGTGCGATTTGGAAACACATTTGGAACCCAGCCAGCTGAACCTCACTCTTTAAATGCTGGTTTGTGCCTCCTCTTTGGCTGTCACCAAACCACCGTGGCCATTCCATCCTATGGATTTCTGCTCCCACACCTGCCCACATGGCAGCACACCAGGGCTGCAAACCAGACAGGAATTACCCAAACTGCTCACCGGGAATCTGACACAAAAGGCTTGAGAAATGCTGGAAAAAATTCCTGCTCAACACGTGCCCCGAGGCAATCGCCTGCAGGGAAACATGGCAAGTGCCAGAGCCAGCAACTCTCGTGGTTTCTATCCTGTGAATTTCAATGTTTTGTGAAAAYACTGAACACAAAAAACCCCACCTGGACGTGCTGTACAGCACAAGGGTGTTTGTGTGCTTCAGATGTGCCCTGGGAGATCCCACATCCTGCTCATCCCTGCCCAAAATGGGGGATATAAGCGGGCTGGCAGTGSGGTTTTCTTGGGAACAGTTATTTACTCAAAGCTCGGGAAAATAACATGGCAGTAGAATCATTTTAGATTTTAATCAAGCGTTCTACAGGGCAAAACACATCCAGCTGAAATGAAAGTTTAGGGATTTCTGTGTCACGAGAATTCCACTTCTGCCAGCCTAGAGCTGCTGAAAGCCTGCTCCTTCAGGAGGAGAGGAATCCTATTCTGGGCACCGAGAGCTGAAATCACCACTTGAACCAGAACCCAGCACACATTTGAATATATCACCAGTGGCTTCCCCAAGGAAGCTTATTTTAGACAGGACAGATCAGATCACAAACTCATTCTGGATGGTTTCAGACAAGGTTCCTCATATTGCAATATTCTCTGTTGTAACCACACTGAAAGAAGTCACAGCCCACATTGGACTGCCATTCCCACACGAGCCAAAAGCACCAAAACTGAGCCCTCAAACTCAACATTTTCAAGTTCAGGAAAGCTCAGAGCCTGGGTTTGTTCTATCAGCTCCAATCATTGAAATACACTTATTTTAAAATAATTGTAAATGGAGGGGAGGTGGAACCAAAGGATAAAAGTGGTCTCGATGTGAAGTGAATATACAGAAACACCATTTATCACCCACCACACTGCACTTATGATAAGGAAAATATGACTATCTCATTTTCCAGAAGTTCATGACATTTTGCTCAGCCCCTGAGCCCACAGAATCCCCAGGCCACCTGGGCAAAACTGGTCAAATGCAGCTGAAATTTAGAACCCAAGACAATTTAATAAACCTGAATACCTACACCGTGGTGACACCAGCAGGAAGGAAGAACAACTTTCGAGCGCCTAAATATAGATTTATTCAGGTTATGTTTATACCTGTACAACACAGAGTATTAGGGACAGACAACAGGAAAGCTGCCAGTAAAATTATCATCAGTAAAACAATGAATTATGAAAAGAGGAAGGAATAATGTGATTTAATTTCATAGAACTGTTCGGGTTGGAAAAGTCCTTTCAGATCATTGAGTCCAAGTGTTAACCCAGCACTGCCACAGCCACCATGTCCCCACATGCCACATCCACGTGGCTGTGAAATTCCCCCAGGGATGTGACTCCACCACTGCCCTGGGCTTTGCCAGGACTGGACAATCCCACATGGCCTAAAGAATGCACCCCCACAGCCAAAAATGACCAACAACACGTGGGGAGATCCTGGACTGGAGCTTCTCATCAGCAGAAACTCATTTAAAGAGTTGTCCTAATGAATCCAYAGTCAAAACCCTGAGCCAGTGCAGTTATAAATGATCCCCACTGAAATTAAACTGAGAAATATTGTCTGAACAGTCCCAGGGCAGACAYATCCTCAACACAAACACAGTAATGGCAAAAATACTGCCACTGGAGAGGGAAAAAACTCCATAAAACCTCTGGCTGAGGCAGCTCAGGACTCACAGGGTGCCTGAAAGGGCTCGGAGTTCCCAAGGGATTAATTTTGCCATGTTTAAAACAAGCTTTGCTGGCCTCCACCGCCAGCCCAGAGGGAGCAGAGCCACTGCCTGGACTGTCCAGGAAAGAAATTAATTTGAAGAAAGGTAAAGGAGATTGCCCAGTCTAGAACAAATTTCCAMGGAGCAAATCTTCGGGCAACTTGAACTGCAACATAAATTTTTCTTCAGTGAAGAATTTTCCTTCCTGAAGAATTCCCAGCACAAAAAGTAGATTAAAAAGTGGGGAAAAAAGGTATTTCCAACACACTGTGTGTTTTTAATGTATATCCAAACCTATATCTTTTAACAATCAAGCTGGGATATATAAACTGACATGGTGTCTGTGACAAGAGAGCTTTTGTGTACTTTGCTCTAACAGTTCCATACATCACTTGTACATTTACACAGCCAAAGTTCCCAGCAATGGGGCATTCCACAGCCTCTGACATTTGGAAAGAGCCCAAGCTGAAATGGAGCAATAATTGTTGTGGCCATTGGGGTGCAAAAGGCAGAGTTTGTTGTGTTTTTTTCAGGAGCATTCACATCAAAGCCAATCTTTTGTTGTCTACTGATGTTAAATAATTCTAATATTAGAAAAATTGAACTATGTCCTTTACAAAACTGTTGGTGCAATAGGGAATACCTGAAATACAGGTAACACTCCCTGCCTGGGCAGGGTGGCTAATCTCATTTCCGTAGTGTAACTCATGGAAGAGATGCAACAGAAACAGATCAAATTAAGCAATAAAAGCACTTTGAACAGGCTCCATGCCTGTAAAAACACAACTAAAATTAGGACTTGGGCTAAGAATATTCTGTGACTCTTTCAGACAATTTAGTTCGGGACTGGAGTAAAACATAGGTTATACATCTATATATATTAAAAATTATATACACTTCCAAAAACAGGGGTGCTAAATGGGTATTTTATTTGAATAGCTTAAAAACACTCTAAACTCTACTGAAATCAGGCTCTAAGAAGGGAGCAACACTGATCCAGGGCTCAACAAAGGGTTGTTTAAACTAAGTTCTCCTCCTTCAGCCTAAATTTAACAGTTCTCCCGCAACTTCCACAGTACAAGGGAAGGATCTTCTGTTTGCAGCAGCTCCCCTTGGAAAACTGAGCCCCTCTCCTTGGTGTCTGATCAATCTTTAATTTCTTTAACCTTTTCTAGTGGCTCATTTACCCCATACCTCAGCCTGTGCTCCTCTGCAGCTTAAAAGGATTGCAGACTCATCACTTGGCACAGATTAAGGATTGGAAAGAGAAAAAGGGGAGGGGGAAACCCCACCCCATTGTTCTGCATGCAGAAAAAGCAGGATCTCTCCAAAGATTACACTAAATTTTTTGGAAGTTGTTTCTGAAACCCCAAATGGAGTATTAAGGGCAGTGAAACCCTGGTCAGCACCAGCACCTCATCAGTCAGTTTCTGACTGATTTAAAATTTGTGCACTCGAGGGTGAATACATCGAACTGGCAAYTGGACTGCTCGAGCTGCTAAATCCTGAACAGGCCAGCCCTCAAAACAAAACCACCACCCAAACTCAAACCCAGCAGAGGAAGCTTCAACAGCACTGCCAAATGAGATGTGGAACAGAAAACCCTTCTCCCAGCACAGGGAACCCAGCCCTGTCCTGGGAGCTGCTGCCCAAACACTGAGACACTGAGCACACCTCGTGCTGTGACCTTCAGCTCGCACAAAAGGCAAACGCTGTGATTCCTGCGCTGGGGTTTGGATTTGGGTTTCCCCACTGTGGAATTTAAGGAATTAATGGAACCCACTGACACACAAGGCTGAGCTGAATGATGCACGAGAGCAGCTCCCTGGAGCAGCCTGGTCCTCCGCGGGAGGGATCAGACCTTCCCCTGCTGGAAGAGGAATTCAGAGCATGGAGAAGTGTCCCCATCACACAGCTTCACCTCCCCCTCGTGCTCCTGCCATTGCATCCCCCCCAAACCCATGAGCCCCTGGCTCTCCTGCTCACACTCCTGGCCCCTGCACACCTKGGGCTTGGCAGGAGTTGGATCCACAGGTGGCAGACGCCACCACGGTTTAATCCAAGGAAACGTGTCCAGGTGCCCTCCCACGCTGCATCTGTGCCACAGCAGGGTGGGCAGGGACAAAGGTGCCCCACACCCAGTCCCAGTGCTGCTGAACCCTGGGGAGGGCAGGATCCAGCAGGTACCACACTGCACATTCCCTGTGCAGGAACTGCTGGCTGGGATGAAAATGCCTGTTCAGGTGAGCAACAACTGCTGCCACCAGCCCAGAGCACGGGAAAGCAAGAAGCCTGAAGTGAGAAATACCTCTGGATATTCAAGAGTGATGCCAGGTTCCACTGCTCCAGGCCACATTTCCTTCTGCAGCCAGGAAAGACCAGTGCTGCTGGTCCTCCTAAATACAGGGGTGTTAAATGCAGTCAGGATCACCCAGAAGCACAGATTTCTTTTGAGTATTTGTATAAATCCTGGCCACACTTCAGAAGTCAGGGAAGGTTCTCACCGAAGGCAGGACAGCTCCACGCACACACATCCAGTTTTACTGTTGGGGTACAGACAGAGGAGAGGTTTGAACTGAAAGTTGCTACACATTGATTCCYCTACAAAAAAAAGGGGTTCTGAACATCAGAAACTGCCTCTCCCCACAGCTCCATGGCTTACCGAGACCTTTGCTCAGCTCTGTGGGATGGGGAGTGCTCCACAACAGTTCAAGCAGTAATTTATGTGACAGCACTGCCAGAACTTCATCCCTTCATGGAATYACAGGATAGYTCAGGCTGGAAGGGACCTTAACAATCATCTGGTTCTGCCCCCCTTGCCATGATCATGTCAAATACACAAGTATTTCTCCATTCCATAATAAACATTTGCTTAAGTGAAAGAATTAAGGCACGATTTTGCAAACTTGCAGAGAAGAAACCAAAACTCACTGCCCCCAGTAATTCTATCTAAATCATCAGTTTGATACTCAAGGCAGCAGAGCACAGTGTTCCCTTCCCTTAAAGTCTTGTCAAAGAGTGATTTCCCCTCTGGGGCACCACGAGGAGCTGAGACCCAGTGCGGGTCCAGCCAGGGTTCTTCCAGCTCCGTGTCCTACAYGACTGAGGCCAAAGACAGATCCTCAACTACTCAATCAGATCCTACCCATTTTCCTCCCATCAGCCAAGGAAATTCACCTCCCAGCCAAGATGAAGGTGATTCCAACACCGAGAAAACTGATGAGAACARTTTATTGCAGCAGGATTTATCACAGGTCCTGACGTTCCCCGAGATGAGTCACGAACAGCAACGCCAGAGCCAAATTTTCCATTTGCCTTGTGGAAGTTATACACCAGGAAATCTGCCTTGTTTGAGGGCATTTCTGACTGGTTTCRTCTCCAATGCCATTGCTTTGGTGTTTTTAGAACACTAACTCRAAGTGCTGACCACTCCCCTACAGCAAGTGGAGTTCCTGTCCCTGTGGCAGCTGGGGACGGGAGGGGCAGGGATGTGTCCAGAGCCAGCAGACAGGTTGTAGGGAAGCACCAGGAAAAGAACCTTGYCTTCATCCCACCCCTTGAGCCAAGGTGCCAGCTGAAGCATTAACAACATGCCAAGCATGAGAAAGTTTCCATGAATCTTTCCCAGCCTTTGCCCTGTGCACAGGAAAAGCCTGGGGTTGGGCGTTTTAAYTTTTATTAAAAGCAAGTTTTAATATAAAATACATCAAGGGTGCCTGCTTAGATGACAGGAGATAAAGACAAGTCAAGCCACACAGTTCATCTTGATGTCTCAGAAGYTGCACCAAGCCAGATGTTCCCCTCAGTCTCACTCTCCAAAATCCCCATAAAACATTTTCTGGGGGAGCTTTACTTGYGAATGAGGCTTCTCCCTGCAACAGGGCAGAAGCAGCACACACAACGTGTTCTGGGTAGCATAAAATTCAAAAAGTTCTCTTTGAATGTAAAATTCTCCAGGTCTGTCCCATTTTACAGGCCAAGAGGGTGAAGGGGGGAACATGGCCCCACCATCTGCTTCACCACCCTGACAGAAACGTTAAGTTCCAATAATTTAGCTGCTAAAAATGTCAATTACAGTATCTGCCTTCACACCCATGGAAAAAGGTCAGTTTTAAGCAAAGTCAAGTCTTAGTCTGACTGCCAAAACCCAGGAGAAAACCTCCCATTAGGTCACAGGAGCAAGGCTAACATGGTTAAAAATAAACTTTACAGCAAACACAAGAAGACTTTTTTTCTTTTCAAAGCATGAACAGAAAGTTATTTTTGATACTGGACATCAGTCGAGATACTAAACACACGAAGCACTCCTAATTTCATGCAAAGTTAAAAAAGAAGCATTTTCCCCCTTCCAAACAGGGAGCCAGATTCCACATGTGCTACACAAATATTTCACTGCTCCATGATCTCTTTCATGAGATGTGATTGTCCTTCATTTTCCARGGATGCTGTGAGCTCCTGGAATCATCTGACCCATCCACAGGCCTCATGTGCACAGCCAGGAAAGTTTTTCAGCCTGCACAGTTCAGCACAACCATTGAGGTGTTGGAGCTGAACTGCCACAAGACTGAACTTTCTTGGTAGCTTCTCTCTACTTTACTTTCTATTTCTTTCCATTCTTCATTTCCAAAGTGCATTCCACTGAGCAAAGCCATTACCAAACCTTCAGGAAAATTGTTCTGTTCATAGCAAGGTCTTGCCAGCCATTGATTCCCATCAGCCTGGAACAGGGATGCTCTCCTGGTACTGCTCAGAGGGTCCATCTTCTGTGTCATTTAATATGAGGCCCATGTGAATTTAAGCACAAATCTGATCCCTCACACAAAACTTTCAATGGGTGGCTGTACCTTAAAACCACGTGCCATATCCCTCCAAAATAATCAGTTATATGCTATCATATRTAACCTAACCCTAACCTATGTGCATGCACACCTTCAGAGTAATTTCTCATAAAGAAAAACAAAATCACACCCCAAAGCCAGACAGCACAACTCCACCTGAATTTGCAAAGCAAAATGGTTCCAATCTGACTGCTCAAATTGATAATTTAGTCAACCCCCAAATTCACTGCAAAAAAAGCTTTAGAATAAAGTCATTTATAGCAGAGCAAGTGAACYGAATCTGTCTGCTGGGGAGAAGGTTAAAAGTCTTTCAGTGGCCATTTTATCTCATAATCCTCCATCATTTGATGCAATTAGGAAATAAAATACAGCACCTTCAGGCTGATTCATTTCCCACTGGCACAGCCTGTGCAGAGTCATTATTGCCAAGGCAGCAGCATCTTTGCATGYGATTTTTCACCTGTAATCTGTGGCTCCTGTCCACATAACTCACTCAACTTCCAGGGGTTGAGATCCAAAACAATTCAAGGCTGGTGGCTATTTCGGGGAAGTGCTTAGGGGAGTTTTGCTACAACGATGAGTAATGTTCTCTCAGTGTCTGCAGCAGACTAATTTTGTGTTTTGGTTTATCTCAATACCATAACTAAACCCAGCAATAAAGAAGCACAGAAGTTATTTATCACACATGGAACACTTCAAATCAAACACCCGTTTAGATTTATGCTCAGACCTTAAACAATTTTTATTTGAAGTAGCAAAAGGAATTTTTTTTTTTTTTAGACAGAGAAGAGCTAATTTGGTTTTGTTACTTTTTTTCCATGTGTTTGGGGTTTTTTTTCCAGCAGCAGAGAACTGTAGRAGGAGTTTTATCAGCAGAGTACAGAAGCAAAAACCAAAAGCTGCTGCCYCTCCTGCTCACCTGACAGAGGCTCAAGGACAAGACAAGCTGCAGGAGCCTTTCAGTACCTTTGCCCAGGTATTTCTTGGCTCCACATCCCCAGGGTCTGCCTGCCTTTCTGCACCTCCCCTTCCCYGTGTTCTTTCAAATATTTCACTTCCCAGGGCAGTGGTGGAGCCACCATCCCTGGAAGTGTTCAAAAAGCATGGATGTGGCACCTGGGACGTGGTTCAGCGGTGAGCAGGGTGGTGGTGCTGGGTTCATGGTTGGACTCGATGATCCTAAAGGTCTTTCCCGACCTTACCAACCCCATGACTGTGGGAGGGGACGGCAGGACAGTGTCTGTGCAGGACAGTGCCAGGGGAAGCTGGGMAGTGCACGCAAACACCACGCGTTGGTTTGACAAAGGCATCTCCAAATGAATATGGAAATCACCCCAGGTTTCTAAAAATACCTGCACAGTTCCGAGTACAGGCTGAATGATTTATCAACAGTATTCCCACAGTCAGCACATCTACTCCATTAAAAACCCAGCTCATACATCAGTGTCAATAATATCAATGTCCTCCATAACTTAAACAGTTCATTAATTACCCTCACAGAAAATGATCATTACACAGAAGGCACAGGCTTATGGTAACCACTGACCCCGTCAAGACTCCTCATTTTGTCTTGACAATTCACACGACCAGAGCAGCATTTGCCCTGTGATCAGGTATTAATCACTGATCTGTTACAAAAATGAGCTTTCCATTGAACACTGATGGGCAGTAAATAGTCTTGTATGGCTCAGCACAAATTATTGCTGTAAAGGAAACTCTGATTTATACCCCAGTTGTGCAGCTCCTTTGGGTCATCACTAAACATTGCTGCTGCAGAATGTTCTCTGTGAAACACTAAAAACTGCACCTCGAATCTGTACAGCGAGAGGAAAGACATCCAAGCTCTGGGCCTCTTGTTACCCACCCTTTAATACATCCCCAGGCACAGAGGACACACTGAGCCTTCCTTCAAGGGATGCACAGAGCTTGGAATTCATGGGGCCTTATCCAAGGACCAGGCAGGAACCCAGGGCTTTGGGAACAGCCTGCTGGCTGCCTAAGGAATCTTCCARGAGGAGTAAGTAAATAAATAAATATTGTAATATTTAGCATTCAGGTTTTTTCTCAACTACACACAGCCCAGACCCGCCAGAAGGGGATCCTGGGGTGAAGGGGCCACCTCGCTCCGCCAGGCTCTGCCCCTGAGGCTTTGGSCAGCTCTCCCTGCCTGTGCCACTGGGAATTTCATTTCACACAAGGAAGCAATGCGGAATCGGAGCTGTTCCCTGCTCAGCCAGGGCAGTGTGTGTGTGTGCTGTCAGGGAGAGGCAGGGCTGGCAGGCCACAAGAGCTTCTCTGTCATCTGCCAAAGGGATTCTGCTCCTAAATCCCACCAGAGGCCATAGGATTTATTGCATTGTACTGGGCTGCAGGAAAATCGTGGAATCATTTAGGTTAGAGAAAGCCTTTAAGATCGAGTCCAAACGTTAACCCAACACTGCCAAAAACCCATTAGCTCCGATCCAGCAGCCCCCACAAACAGGATCAACAATCCCAACAGCACAAGCAAAACCACAGCAGTTTTCTGCTGAAAAATCAAACGGAATCAACTTTTTCCTAAACAGTTTTCCAATACTTGAAGCTGAGTACTTCTGGTGAGTCCTGCTGAGACACCTGGGGGTCCCTTCCAGCTCAGAATATCCTGAGATGTTTCAAAATATTGGCCCTTGGGGAACAGCACCAGAAGGAAAAACAGGGAGAAGTGCCCATTCCAGACGGACACCCAGAGCTGCAGGGGCTCTCCAGGAGCAGGGAACGAGCTGGCAGAATTCCTGAGGAGCAATATGCATCACCACACAGCCAGAAGCATGGAGGGTGTCTCCCCTGTGTGCTGGGAAAACACTGGATCAAGCAAGAACAGCTATGAACAGTGGACAGTCCCAGAGCTCCTCACAGCAAGGATCCATCAGAGGGATGGATCCATCCATCGGGCAGCACCCGATGCCATGGAAAGACGGGAGGTAAATCCAAACTTTTCAGAAATGTGCAGAACAGGGGATGCTCCAGCWTCCAGTCCTTCAGCTTCACAGTCCCAGGAGCCCACAGAATCCAATATCACTATGRGAATACATCTCTGTTTGTGAGGTGAAAGGAAAATGCAGCACCATTTTACACTGAGTTTCTGGATATAATGTGTGTTTTGCTTTCCCATCAAGACAAACCAATTTTTAAAAATCACTTGTGAGTTCCCAGATTTTTCCAAAATATATTTTAATTACTGCAAGGCTCTATTGTCTACGTTAAAATAGGAAAAAGTTAAAAAGCCAAATATTCCTCCCAAAGCAGAGTTCGAAGGAGTTATTCTGTTATTTCATTAGAAACCTGCTTTGCTTGGAAAACAAAAAAGCTGTCCTCCTCGCTGCTCAAGAGAAGGAGGGGAAAAAACCACATTCCCTTATTATTTCCCTTTCAGTACAGTTAATTAACATGATAAAGAGGTATTATTTCCAATGAGCAGTAAATTAATTTCGAGCAGACAGCCAATACTATTAGGTTTAATCTCCAAAWCCACCATCCGTGATTTCCTCTCCGTTTTAACACGGGAGGCAAACAGAGCAGGGCACCAGAGCTCAGCGGAGCTGCCTGGGGAGGGACAATCCCCACTGCCCCCAGCCCCCGGCCGAGGACAYGGCCCTTTGTGGGACAGCAGCCTGTGGAGGCGAGGAGGTAATTTCAATTTAACATCAGGAACGGGAATGAGAAGCGCTCTCCTGCCACACCACGAGTGCCACGGAATGGCCATTCCGTGATTTAATTCTCCACCCAGAASGTGTGCCCAGAAGCGGCTCCGTCCGAGGCAGACCCAGAGTCCCGCGTGAGATGGGCTGGATTTACATCTCTGTTCCAAACGGGACAGCTCCCCCGGGAGAGAACGCAGGAGAAACGTACTCCAGCAAGGATTTCACAGAAACCTGTCCCAGTTGAGAAATTATTTTAGGAGAAAACGGCACAGGGATGAAAAACAACTGTTACCAAAAAGTTATGGGAGAGATGTAGAGAATTTTACACCCGGTATTGAACGTGAGATGTTTCAGCCATGGAGCCAAGGAGCTGTTTGTTTCCCAGACTCACATTTATGAATAAGAATTGAACTTTATCCAATAGTTCTGAGACTCCAAGTCCCAGGCTAAGATGTGGTTCTGCTAATCAATATCCTCACAAGTTATTTTTAAAGGCTTAACTCCCCAGTCCATTTGTTTGACCCTTCCCCTCTCCATTTATTCAGGATCCATGGMACAGCATGACTTTCCTTAATGAACTCTCACTTCAGCCTGTTTTATTGAAGTATCTTGAAAAGCTACAAAGAAATAAGATATTCTGGATTCATTAATTCACTTCATTTTTACTGTGCCAACCAGGAGTTGCTTACAGCATTCAGCTTAGTCTTATTCTTAAAGTCCTTCTTAAATTCCCTTGGGAAGACTGTTGTTAACATCATTTTTTCCACAAACTGTCTGACAATAATGTGAATTTCCATTACATTTGTTTTTCATATTCCTGACTCTGCCTACCTTCAAATCTGCCCAAGACCATTCCAGTCAAAGCTCTCCAATTTACAGAGAGTTTATTTGTGACTCTTGGTGYCACTGCTCAAGTCACTCCTCAAACATTCCTCAGTCAGGCTATTAATTGAGGATCAAATCACAGAGCAGATAAAACAGGACATCCAGCATTAACAGGTTCATGCTGCAGTCAAACACCTACAACTTTTGCTGAGTTTGAGACATTTTATAAATATTTGTTCAGCTACTACAGAGATCCTGTCATAGCCTGGTAACAGAACATGCATGAAAATTTATCAGCCCTCTGAGGGGGATGTAAGGCTTTTTGTTTGTTTGTTTATTTTTAATTTGACRTATCTTTACTCATGACAATTAAAACAAGAACAAATAATTCATTCAAGAGGTCAAATACAAAAACCTCAAATAGTTGGTGCTTAGGTAGATAAACAAGTGAGGCTAAAGGAACAAGGCTTTCCAAGAAATCCCAAGTTCCTGCACGTYTGTGGTGCATGTAAAAAGTCAGACTTCAAACAACTTCTACCAAATCCTAAAGGACAATTCTGTGGAATTATGTTTACAGTGTTTCTTAGCAGTGTGTTATTAAGCATCTAATTTTTACCCAATTACCTTCATATTAAATTAATTATGCAAATTGCGACTAATTATAAAAAATATTATATAAATTATGTAATTTCTCCTGTAGTATAAACTAATACCAACTTTATTGGTAAAAAAAATATCCTAAAAGCAGTATTTATCCCCACATCACTGACACCAGGTGGCTGCCCCAGCCAGGTGACTCAGGACTGTTTAACCCTTCCTACTGCAGTTTCACCAAGGGCTAAATGAAGTCTCAACATTGGTGGTCATGGTGAACCCAGACCTATTTTCCTCCTACTTCTCACATTCTTTAATAATCCCATTAATGGCTTTGCACTTCCCTTCCTATCCCMCTTCCTTCAGAGTTGTTTTAACAACTTCTGTTCCCCAATATTTATTGGTCACTTATCAATTGATTACAAACGCACCAGGACCACACCCTGCAGAGATCTCCATGGAAGGGCACCCTGGGAACACTTCCCAGCAGCTCAGCAGACACAAAGTGGAAACTCATCCAGTCCAACTAAGCTGGCAAGTCTCGAATCCTGCCTCCTCACAAAGATGGAACAGCTCCGAATGTGGTGCCAAACCTGGAAGTGCTGAATAATTGCCCAATTTCAAGTGAGTGATGCCCCATATAGACAACCTGTGGATGTCTCCTACATCACCTCTGCTCGTCCAGCAAGGACAGGGACGGGCAAGAACCAGGAACAGCCACTCAGCTGAGAACCCAAAGGTGGAAGATGGAAATCCTATAGGATCTGTAAACCACAGAACTTGATTGCTTTCCCCCACCCTTGTACATGCAAACTAAACCAATATTATAATATATAAACTAAAAGTGGTGTTTGCAATATGTGAGAGCTCAGCCTGAAGAGAACAAATTTCTTGTGGTCTCCGTTTCAGACCCTGCAACTTCCATAAAGGTGCCATGAATAAACCATCCAAACACCCCAAGTTCTCACTGCACCCTGTCCACAAGGTGCACACTGAGAAGTTAAACAGGCCAGGAGCTCAGTTAGGTCAGTATTAACAATTAATTGATGTTATCCTRCCTCTCACATGACAGTGTCACCGAGCTCCAGTTATGGATGTCCCTCCTGCTGACACACTTCCCAAAAATGTGTAAGGTCAGATAAAGGGCTGGGGAAACAGGCAGGGGATGAGTGGGATGGGAACAGCTRCAAGGGAGTCAGTTCCTCCCACAGAAACCAACTGCTCTTACAGCGACAGCATTTGTTAAAAACCAGGAAATTGGTTGATATTTGGAAAATCAAGTTTGGGTCTGCAGGAGAGGACAACACTTGCTGCTCATCAGCAAAAGAATACTACATAAAACAGCTTCATCTGAGAAGCAATTCTTCATCACTTTTAAAAATTTACTTTTAAATTAAGTTCCAAGAAGTTTAAATTTTGAAAGGCAAAGGAGAGAACCCTGTGCTTATAAATAGTCAATGCTGAAGCTTTGAAAGCTTCGAGGAGGAAGATGCAAAACATCTCAAGTTGATCAACATCCTCCTAAAGGAGACAACGCTGAGTGGTCCTCATAAACAGAAATGTTGTGTATTCAGTTCTACAGTTGTTTGTGTTGTACTCAAGACCAATGGTCCATCCCCCACATCCCATAAGGACATTTCCCTGCACGTCCTTATTCCTGCCATCCCCTGCAGCACTTCACCACCTGCCAAAAGCCCAATACCCTCTCAAGGGAAAGGGAAGAAGAGTTTCAGCCTCTTCACGGCACTGGTGGGCTGAAAAATCTAAGTACCCTTTAACTTCATTTTGTTTTAAGTCATGAAGCTTTCCAGCTTCAGACAGGTAGAAAATGTAGCAGCAGCCACTTCTGTCTGCAGYGTGTCCCAGGTAAGGAAATGAACACTCTGTGGGAGCAGAGCTCAGTGCATAAATCAGACTGAAATACAAACCCTGGGAAAAAAACAAACCAGAAAACCTCCATGACTATAACAGAAGGTTTTATTGGATTAAATCCACCATGAAAATAGGATTGCTGGGTTAACATATCTATCCATTTATGTTGAGAGAGAAGAGAATTCCTCTTCTATCCCATCACTTTTGACAGCACAGAGGAGAGAATCATTTCACTGGGTGCTGACAGCCAAATGGTGCTAAGGATGAGATGCGGAAGTACTTGAAGCGCTTGAAGCTAAAATCGAGGTGGTACCACACACAGTAGTTCTGATCAAGGCTTACAGTTCCCTGCCTACAGAAGAGAAGTTGCAGTAACAATTCTGAAAATCGACTTTTATTTTTAGAATTTTTGCAACCTATTTCTTGCAGCAGACACCAGGTGTTTTAACAGCACCTGTCCCAACAAGTCACCACCCACTCCGAGCCCCACTAGCTGAAAACATGTTTATGAGCAGATCCTTCTTCGTGATGGCAATCCCCACTTGCTCGCTGCTGGCAGCTGTAAAAGGATCTGCTCTGCAGTAATTGGGTTCTTAACCAGCTCAGACACAACAAGGACTTTCCAACCCACCAACAGTAACACTGGTTTTATTTTTAAACGTGGAGCCAACGCTGACTTTCACACCAGTGCTGCGAAGGGCACTGGCTGAACTGTCATCAACTGCGTTTTTACAAATCAGGACGTTATAAATTACACATAGGTGGGAATATTCAGTTTAACTCTGCCCACAAGATTAACTAATGCTGCCCATAAAGACTAAACGTGCTTTACATGCTCTTAAGCACCTCTGCTGTTCATCATGTTACTAAAAGCTGTCTTAGACAGCAATTCTCCTTCTACTCTGAGCAAGACTCTGTCCTTGGAGCCAGCAAAGCAGCAGCACTCTGACTGCAGAGGCACATTTGTATCTTTGATTGCACTGTTAACTCCCAATYTGTTTCTRTAGTTTATTTCTGTGTAGTTTTTGTAAGTAAGAGCCAGGGCTCTAAAGTGTAAATTGCCAGTTAATCACATTCAGGGATTAYGGCATAACCTAATAAGGAACTGCAAACATCATTAGGGTGAGAGACTACCTGTGCAAACCACTTACACACCATTGCTGCTCTCCTGGCAGGAGCAGGAAGGGGGAGACTGCCCCAAAACAGCTCAAGTTTTTATTTCCACAGGCAGTCATCAAAAGAATTGCTGCTGGAAAGTTGTCATAGTGTCAAAAACCCCAAGTTAGTCTGCTTTATCACTTCAGAATAAAAGAGGAAAGAGCCAACACGCTGTGCTGGATCAGGTTACTACTGGTCCTTCCCACTACACGTAGGACAGACCTGGAGCAGCCTGCTCAGCTACTGAACACCACCTCATCAATAGCACAGAGCAGCTGCACACAAGGCATTACTACAAATGCTGACATGGAATAGAAGGATGGGGGAAAGCAATTAATTCAAGTTATTTGTAATCATCCAAATGATAAAATATCAGGATGTAGCTGTCTCAAATGAAACCTTAGAAGCCAGAGAAAAAAAATATTTAGAAGAAGAATTTCTCACAGTATTTAATTTCAATATAATCGGATTTCAAAGCCCATTTGCCATGTGTTTGGCAGTGACACCGCTGCAGGAATCCCACCTACTCCAGGTGCTCCGTACCCTGTGCTCCACTGTTCTCTGCCAGGACTCCAGAGGAGGCAGCACAGATGAATTTTCATCTATCCTCCCTTCAGAATGCGTGATTCACTGGAGGAAAAGGCGTTTTTGCTTGTGATGGCKCGTGGGCTATTTTTAGGTTTGAAGTTAATCCAGCTCTGAGCTGCTCCAGCGGCGCCGTCTCCTCTCAGCCTCCGCACAGGAGCTCCAGACGCTGCCGCAGGGAAAACTCTCTCCAGGCAGCATGGAAAACCCAACCAGGGCTTCTAAGCAGTGACACTGCCTAACTGCCCCTGTTCCTGCCCAGGTATCCATGGGCACAGGTGCCTGGGCACAGGGAGTGGAATGCTCTCCCCAGGGAAGAGCTTTCAGTTCAGGGTGGCAATTTTTGTCACCTGAATTCCCATCCCAATGGAGAGCTCTGATCTGGAGCCACATTTGCCAGGGATATTCCTGCCCCAACCAGAGCTGCGAGGACAGCTCAAGGCACAAACCATGCACTGCCAAAGATACAGGCAAGCCTTTCAACACAGAGCCTGCCAAAGGGAATGGATTGTTCCATGCCTCATCCGCCGGGAACTGCTAAATGACCYGGCAGAGCACAACGCTGGCACCAGCTGGCAAAGAAGATTCCTCAAAGAAGGGATGAAGCAAGCTAATTGTTCCTCAGGTTTTAAGGAGAATGGAGATACAAAGCACACACTGCAAGAGAGAACTCCAAGTACCAGGGGAAAAGGCAGGATTCTCAGAATTGGCTTTTTAAGTAAAAGCCTGTTTCTGAGATGGCCAGTCCAGTGGTGTATTCCAAGGGCATGGAGTGGCAGGACAAGGGGAATGGCTTTGAACTGAAAAAGGAGCTTTAGATTGGATATTAGGAAGAAATTCTCCGCTGTGGTGAGGCCCTGGCACAGGTTGCCCAGAGAAGCTGTGGCTGCCCCATCCCTGGAAGTGTCCAAGGCCAGGTTGGACGGGGCTTGGAGGAACCTGGGATAGTGGAAGGTGGGTTGTACCTGCATCATCTTTTAAGTCCTTCCAAACCAAAATAATTCCATGATTTTATGATTCTGTGTTACATTCTGTTCACTCCAGAAGCACCAGAAAAAAGGCATGAGGGAGAGGGAAGGTGAACCCTGAGGCAATGTCTAAAGTTAAACCAGGGTGCCTACATATCCTTTTTTGTGCTGAACAAGTCCACACATATGGCTTCCCGTGAGTTTCATAACCATAATCCCACATGCATTTCACTTCCTACTTCACAAAGAGACACAGAGCCTGTGGGAATGCTGCCGGAGGAGAAGGGATGGAACTCTGCCCTTCATTCCTGACACACCACCACTGGGTGCTGTCCTTACCCATCTGGGGCATCACAGCTGAACACTCTCAGGCATGGAAAACACATCCATGGCTGGAGTCCTGCAGACTGGGGCTGCCTCAGCCCCCCAGCACCACATGGGGCAGAGAATTCCACCTGCTTTTATTGGGAGTGAGCAAAACACCTGTGCCACCCAACACAGGTTGGTTGGTGGAGCTGTGGTCGCTCCTCTCAGATGAGTTCAGTTTTTCAGTGTAATTTCTGCTCACTTGCTGAAGGCAGAGCCAGGGCAGGATCCCATGGAAGGATCCCTCATGCCAGGCCTGTTATCCCAGCCTGTTCTGCGGGAAAGGCTCCCAGGCAGGAGCAGCTGAGCCCTCACCCAACTCAGACAGTTCCCAAACCCACTGAGACGCCACATGCACTGACAAGGATCAAAGGGAGCCACAGAACCACAGGATTCTAAACTGACCTCATCTCTCATCCTGAGCTGCCTTCCCAGGTCCTTTTCCCACACCTCCTGCCTCACAGACRTTTATTCAACACAAACAAGATGTTTGTCCCACGTGCTAAGGCAGAAACAGAATTCCTGTCAAGTGTCTCCTCCTTTCAGAAGGATATTCCAAAGGCACTTTGCTCCTCTGGTGATGGGGTCCTGCCTAGATGAGGAAAACCATCACCTAAGAGACTTCCACAAAAGACCACAACTGATCCAAGCACATTCTGGATCCAAAGCTTTTCCAGTTGTTCACATACAATCCCTCAGTGGGGTTATTTTTTCCTATGACAAAGAAACATAGGAGTTACAGCACCCACTGTTACTCCAAGTGCCATTTAGACTATACCTGTGTTAGTAAAATTGGATGATATTAAGAAAATTTAAATTGTTTCCAAATGCATCCAATTTTCAGCTTAAAAATCAAATCCCACTTTATACAATAACTTCAGCTATAATTCTATCAGGATATAAAAAAATAATAGTCATTCACMACACAAAAATCATTTCTTCTTCCCTCCATCCCCTGAAGAATCCATATGGTGGTGTTAGTTTTGCTTGGTTAACAAGCAGCCTGATCTGTCGGGAATACCAGCGTGTCCTATGGAACAGGTGAAGGAACAAAGCAGGGAAACAGCCCTGCTAATCTGGTATTAGCAGGGATTGCTTACAAATCAAAACAACTTATGCATGGGTTTAAAGATTAAACAGAATTTTATGTCGAGAGAGTGTTTGGGGTTTTCTTTTTTATTTTAATAAGTGAGGTGGGAAAAAAAGGAATTGGAGAATCATTRAGGTTGGAAAAGCCCTCTGAGCTCATTGAGTCCAACCACTGACCCAGCACTGCCAGCTCCACCCCAAATCCACATCCCTCAGCACCACACTGACACTCTTGGAGCACTTCCAGGATGGGGACTCCACCCCTGCCCTGGGCAGCCTGTGCCAGGGCTTGACAACCCCTTCCATGAAGAAATTTTCCCKAATACCCAACCGGAACCCCCCTGGTACAACCTGGGGCCGTTTCCTSTTGTGCTGTGCCTGGTTCCCTGGCAGCAGAGCCTGACCCCAGCTGGCTCCTGGAATTCTGCACCCAAGTGGAGCTCAGCTCTGCTGCAGAGGCAAGGATGAGCATCCCACAGCACTGGAGAGGTCCCAGGGCCACGGTTCCTGTCCTCTCTAACTCATCTTTCACTTTGGATGGGCTACAACTGCAAACACACTCAAAGCCACCATTTCCTAAGGACAGCTGAGGACTTCATGCACAAGCTTAGAAATGAGAGTCTGGTTTAATGCAGGAAAGGTTCTGAAAGTTTGCCAAGATTCCTTTTAGGGTTCCCTCTCTTCAGTTTCTTCAATTTCCTACTACCACCGAAAAAAAAAACCAACACCAAAAGATCCTCCCCCAAAAAAACCCCTTTTTGAAAAAGAAGGAAAATTTGTTATCCAGCAGACCAGCTACCGGGAAGGCTCCTGGCCTGGCCTGCCACGCTCCCAAGGCTCTGTTCCCGTTCACGCAGGCACAGCTCAGGCACAGGCAGAGCCGCTCCCGGCTGAGCTCACGTTGCGCCAGGTACGGACACAGGTGAGCTCCCCGGGGCAGCCCAGGACCCTGAGCCCGGGGAAATGGGATCAGGCACAGCTCACGGGCACACAGCCCCGTGACGGGGGAACTCAGACGTGTGGGGGGACACACACCCCCGAAGCGCCACGGAGGGCTCAGCACTGACAACAATCAAACCCATTCAAACTGCTCTGCTTACACTCAAAGCAAAGTTATAGCAATTGAATTGTTCTCATTTAATTATTCTCACCCGATGCAGAGCGTTTATTTAAGAGCTTTGCACGGGCTGGAAATGATGGTATTTAAATAACTTTCCACTGGTGCCCTGAGGGTTGCTGTGAGCTCGGGGCCATGAGAAATGGGTCCCCGTGACGTAACACCGGAGCTCCTCACCWCTGCACCCGGGAGCCCTGGGAAGCAGCCACTGGAGCAGCCTGGATAATGCTCAGTTCATAAACTGCTTGCAGATCACCTGAGCCAGGGCACTCCAGGGCTGCTCCAAAGCCTGCTAAGTTCCAGCGTGGGATTTATATCCTGCGGGTGGGGGAAAGGGGTGTGCAGGGAAGAGGGATGAGGAAAAGAGGCTCCAAGCTGAACACGTGCATCTGATAAAGAATAGATGAACTCACTTTATTAAGCTGACTACTTAATAAAAGTCTATCTCAGGAAATAAAAAATGAAAATTCAATGCTGTCCCATTAAGGAGTTATTTGTATTTCAGCTGTAAATGCTGCTGTTGCTCGTGCTGCTGGTAAGGATTTAGTGATTTTTAAAAACTGCACTAACCCCAATGCTTCTGCGGAACAGATCTGTTGTGCCGAAATTTAAGAGCCCTATCTGTTAAACCTGAGGGCTGCAGTGAGGAAATCAGCAGCTTCCCTACAAATCGATTAAACTGAGCCCCTTTCCTCACACTCYCGCCCGTATCGTGGCAGGTTTTTGGCAAAGACTTCAGCAAAATATTCTCCTTCACAAATAAAAACATGGACCAGCCTCTCACTTCTGGCACTTCACTGCAAGSCAAACGTTTTTCCCCAGAGAGCATGAAAAGCTGGTGTGTGCCACAGCAAAACAGATCAAACACACAGCTTAAAAATATCCTCTCAATAAGGCTGGGATTCTCAGCCATGACTGTGCTGGGTGGGAGTTCAAATACTCAATACTGTGAGATTTGACAAACATTCCCATCCCYTCTTTGTGACAATCTTTTTACAGCATCCCCATCCTCAATCCTTAACCTGTACTGAAGGTGGCTGAACTCTCCAGCTTCCTATCACTACACTGCAGATTTATCTTGTTTTCTRTAATTCCATGATGTACTGGAATGACAGCTATGGATGGGGAAGCCTGGGAGAGCTTTTCCTGCACGCCCCACACACAATTATTTTAAAACCCTTGCCCAGCTGCCAGCTTCTCCTCCAGACAGCTGGCCCTGCTCCCTCCTGACCACAGCCTGGCTCCCCTCCACGGAAGATTCAGCCAGAGGCCGGAGAGATGCATTAGGAACAGAATGGAGACATTTGAAGCTCTTTACAGTTGCTTTATTATCTTTTCCCCTTCAGTTCTGGAGTGCACCAGGATGCTTCTTGTCTGCTGAATGCTCTSCAGGGGAAGGAGAATAATGGTGCAGAGCCCTCAAGCAGAGGAACAGGGGCAGAGCCAGCGTCTCTGGGTTACCCCAGAAAATGCACATCCCAATGCAGCAGAACCCTTAAATGCAGTGCCACTGACCTCATTAACTACCTGTGTGCACTTTAAGTGTTTCTGAAGGATTAGCAAAGCTGAGCCCTGCCTGATGCTGAGCTTCAAACGAATTTGGCAAGACAGAAACTGAACACTTCGAATGAAACTGGTGAAGTAACGGCACGGGAGCGTTTATTCCTGCCAACCCACGCTGGAACTCACAGCCTGCAATTCATAAGCCTCAGCTCCCTTAAAGCCCAAAGCAGTTCTCTTCACAGCTTTAAAATAAATACAGAAGAGCTGTGAGGTCAGCCCCATCTTTTGAGCATTTTACTCCACAGAAAACCCCCTCCAGCAGAGCAGAGCAGCCCTYGGTTACCCATTCCAGAGTGTATTAAATTATTCAAACACCATCCCAATTTCAAAGCGGGTTCCTAAACACATTTCCTCTGCAAGTGTTAATACTGGGTTATTTGCAAACATCCACAGTGAGATTCCAGCACAGCTACACGTCCTTCCACGCCCAGGATAAATTCCTGCTCTGTTATTAAAAACAGCTCCCCACTTCCCATCTGCAGCTCTTGTGAGTGACAAAAAGGTCCATCATGACACTGCTGCTAAAACTCCAAGCAAAAAGATGCATTGCAGGTTCTCCTGAAGAACACATCATTGCCAGGCTCCACAATGCCCTCCTCGTGCTTCTGAACCCTCCAGGAACTGCCTCCTCGCTGCTGACACCAGCCTGGTCACCAGCCCAGAGAGTTCAAGCAACACCCCTCAGTGTGCACTGATTACCCCAAGCATCAAGGACAAGCCCAATAAAGCCATTTCCAGGGGGTGACAGACAGGAGCTTGCTAGCACTTGATGCCATTCAGCATTATTAAATGTGGAACCATCCTCATCCCGTGGGGTGCGAGGCAGAGCCCAGCTCAGCTGGTTTACCACGCCAGGTTACACTGCATGGCCCTGAAACACAGCACCTGCAAACAGGAGCCTGGGCTACAAAAGGGCACATAAAAGCAGGTCATAATCTACCAGAACACGCACGAGATAAGAAAAGAATCGTTAGTTCAATATCAACACTGTGTTTCGAATTTGCTGGGGTAAGAGAACTGTAATCTCTTCCAAATAAAGCTAAGTCAACATCCACACAAATACAGGCTACTACATTTATTTTGTATTATATTTATTCTCTTTGGCTACTATACTTGGGTTTTATAGCATGTGACACCTGTAAGAACACAGCCAAACCTGAGAGGATGCACCAGCACACGACAATCTCAAAAAGATCACGGAAAGATGATACAAACAATGTGATAGTAGCCTCTGAAAACCAAATTCACATCTAAAAGTGTCAAAAGAAATTAAAAATTAGAACAAAGTGTCCTCACTTTATTTGGTTGGGCAAACAGATGTTATTTGGCCCAGTACTTGTATCAGTAACTGAGAGTCCATAAAACTATCCATAATTTCTTTCTTTTCCAAACCCATACTTGGCTAAATCCTGTTAATTGCATTGCAGTCACAGAAGTAACCCATGAGAACAGGTATTGTTTAGAGGCAGGTAAGGCAGAAGTGTTGAGAAAATGATTATCCTCTAGAGAAGGAAAACCACACTGAAGGTGTGATAAAACCACCAAGCACTGAGCTCTTACACTGGACCCATCCTTGGGAAACAGATCCCTGGGAGCTGGGACTGGGTGGTCTTTAGGGGCCCTTCCCATCCCAGCCATTCTGTGATTCCATKTGCTAAAGCACAGATTAACATCCCAGCCCACTGCTCTTGTGCTYACACAGCTTGTTTGGATCACTTTGCCAGCTCTCCTGTCAGTGGGCCAAAAGCAAATGAAAACCAACCAAACAAAAATAAAATCACAACAAAACAAAGCCGAAAAAAAAGTGCATTTAAGGATCCTGAAAAGCTTCTGGTAACTACCCACCCAGCTCCAAACTCAGCATGGAATTATCGAAATTGTGTGATCACATTTGGAAAGCCTTTAAAGCTGCCTACATTGCCACTCAGTCCTTCCTCTTAGAATTTCACCTTGTCCCTCACCCAGGAAAGGTTGTGCTACACAATAGGGGAGCCTGACCCACTGTTACAGAACATTTGAGCTGAGAAGCTGCATCATCTCTGGGAGGCTGGAGCTGCAGGCACTGCACAGCCCAGACCAGCTCTGGAACACCCAAATAAGCACAGGGTGTCAGGAAGGGACGGGAAAGAATCTTCAGTTTTCTCCCTGACTAACCCTACCCTTTCATTTATAAATAACTAAACTCTTTTTAATTCTAAGTGTTCATCTTGAGACCCTTCAGTTCCACATTATACCAACCAGATGAGCACTAAGGGTCAGCTGGACACCAGCTGGCCACAAAATAAAAGACAAGCTGGCCCCACCTCCCTGAAACTCAGCAAGTTTTCCAACGTCCATCTTTCACACAAACCAAGATGTACAACCCTTGGAATCTGCAAAGCTTGGGAGCTCCTGCTCCTCTCCTTGGACCACACTCCTCAGCACTGAAGGCAGGCACACAGTAGTAGTTTCTGACTTGGGATTAAAAATACCACTGARTGTTTTCTAAGCAAGATGAGACATTTAGTCACAGACACCTTTTAATTGCACTTCACGTGGCATTTACAGTTGGGCTCTGTGAATTCCTCTCCTGGAGGGACGAGAGGAAAGAGGGGGAAGTCTTACGTTTTCCAGGCTGCCTGTTCTGCAAGGATTTTCTTCCTTTTCTTACATAAAGAACAAGTTTCCCATGAATGCCAAGGATCCAGCACCAGATGGTTCCAGCAGAAAGCTCTGGTGCTATAAGTAGGTTTTCTACGCCCACTTCATGAAACTCGAATTTCAGCACCACTCTCGACACGTGAATGGCCAAACCCCCCCAGAAGTGTGTTACAGACCCCCCAGCTACACCACCAGGAGCGGGAGTCAATCCCTTGGATCTCCACCACACACAGACACCTGGAACACTGGGGAGGAGAGCACAGGAGAGAGCAGCACGTCAGAGAAGCCTGCTGGATGCCACTCGTGGCTGCTCAGGAGTTCTAYTGGCAGCTCAAGCCACAAAGGAAACACAGACTCAGCAAATGGAATAAATCTACTAATGCTTTGTCAGCAGCACTGGCTACTCAGAGCCCTGGGTAAACCTGCCACGCTTCTTAGAGCTTCAGGGTGATCCATTTACTTAATTATAAACAAGGCATCAGACAGCAATTCATTTTGCTTCGCTGGGAGGTGGAGATTTTGTATTTATTTTTTAAAAATTATTAAGGCCAAGTAACAGCAAACTTTGTACTTTGGCCTTTTCTACTGCTGGGCTAAGATTCCTTTCTTTGAATAGCCTAGCTGTGAATTTTCAGTAAGTTCATCGTGTGCTTTAAGGGTTGTATAGTAGCAGAAAACTTCTGAACTAGGGCAGGAGTTACCCACAAATGCAAGGAGCTKCAGCTCAAGAAAGTCTGTCCACTTGTTGTATCTTACCTAATTCAAAAATATGTATTATCAAAATAAAAGAAAGATCAAGAAAACACATTTTAAGAACACAGAGCTGCCAGTGTACCTGAAATCACTGTACACACCAGCTGTAAAGTGTTCCCCAAGAAAAAAACCCACCTTCAACTCTGAGTATTTAAATATCCAAAAGCAGAAGAAAATCCCAGTGATAAGTAGGATGTGGCTGCTGTGCAGGGGGACTGTTAAAGGCTTTCTAAGGTAAMACTGTATTTGGATGTTTCCTGAAAAACCCAAGGTCCAGTGGACAGCTTAGTCAAATACACACTGTGGACATCACATTAAAACATATTTTTTTAACAAAACCACAAATATCAGCATAAAATCTCACAGCAGCTCATTTTCACTGCCTCCACTCATAAGCTGTGCTGTATCACTCTTGTTTGTAAAGCTAAAAGTCCATTTTCCTGAGGGAAAATGTGCCATTCCAAGAGGCATCCAGGCCCCTCCACGCCTGAGGCTGCTGATCCAGGCAGGCTCCTCTCCCAGCACAAGGAGGCAGGAGAGGAATGACACCTTTTCCTTCTGCACAGCGAGAAACGCTGGGAATTAGAACAATAATCCTTCCAGGCTCATTGGGAGAGGCAGGAAAAACACTCCAAACTCATTTCTCAGCATCACCTTCGCCACCCAAGTCTGAATGAGCTGCTCCCTCAGGCAGCAGAGCGGTGACATCAGCAGGGAGAGCACGGAGGGATGAGATGGGACAAGGAATGCTCCTGGAAAATTGGGAGCAGGAGAGGTGTGCGAGGCAGACATAGCTTATTCTTCCCTTCAGCACCATCTGGGCTATATTTAGCACACCCTCAAATTGTGCAACGACCATGGAGTATTTTGTTGGACGAGGAAGGACAAAAGGATGTCACTGGCTGTTCTGCCATGTTTGGTTGATTAAAGGAAAATAARGCAAAATAAAGTGCAAGTTGTGGAAGCCACTAGAATCTGAGATTTTTTTCGTGAGGGGTTTTTGGTTTGGGTTTTTTTCTTTGTTGGGTCTTTTTTGTTTACTTGGGTTTTTTTGSGGTTTTTTGGTTGGTTGGTTTTGTTTTCTTCATTGTGTTTATTGGGTTTTTAAGAAAAACTAGCAGGTAAAGGGAAGGGAAGTTTTCTAGAGTATAAATTCTTGTCCACATTACTTTGATGAAGGCAAACAGGATTTTTTTCTTGCTACCAAAGCAGGTGAGAGAGCAGGGCTGGGTTTTCCAGTTGCCTCAAGCAAGGCTGCAGTGATRCATTCCTTCAGCTCGGACTGCAGCATGAAGGATCCCACACTGCCAGAGGTGCAGAACACAGCCCAGCCACCCCAGCCACAGCCCTTGCCCCAGAGCTGCCGAGGCAGCAAACCCTAAAGCAACGACTCTACACAGAAATCCCACCCTGAACAGTCAACAAGGTGGTGCTGTGCAGATGCCTTCTGCCGTTTGCACTCCTGTTCTACAACAGGAAGCCTTCAACGTGGACTCTGACGCTCAACAGTGGATTACTGGTCATGTGTAAATAAAAATATCTGCAGCCCTGTGGGCAGGGAGACATCAAAGAATGAGATGTCGGTGTTGAGTTTGAAAATAAATGTAAAGAACTCGCATCCACGTAAAGGAAGGGGCAAGAAAAGCCCATATAAAATTGTCATGTGAGGCCAAGCTAACAGATGGACCCCAAATATAAACTCCTGGGAGGTTAGGAAAGCTAGGCAAAGTTAAATTTGGGAGGGAGATCTGTAGTGTCTTTAAGGAGCTGAGGCAYGGCAGGAAGCTTCCCCAAGCTCTGCTTTCCAACTACAACCGAACGTGAACAAGGGGCTCTGCTCCAAAATGAGGAAACTCACCCCAAAACCACCAGGATTTACTGAGAGAGCCTTTGCCTCTCTATCAGGGAAAGGGATTGGCCAGTAGAAAGAAAAATTCACAACAAAACCAAAGTCACTTGCTGTCCAAACACTGCAGTGCCAGGGGAGATCATAAATTAAGCAGATAAATAATTCAGTCTTCTACCTGCACTGTTTGGGGCCATGGTATTTTGAGACAGGATTGTTTTAAGCACTGAGGAATAACAGAAAAACATCCTTTTGCTCTGCACACACAGGCCAAGGCTGCTCAGTTCTACATAAGCAAGGACCTGAACTCTCCCTCCTGTCAGAACAGGGACACACACGTGGCAGGGATGACACCACAAAAGTCAGCTCAGCCACCCCATCCCAGTCCCACAGCAGTCACATGGACAAGGTTATTGGACCTATCAGCAGTCAAATGTTCACTAGAACTGCATCCAACACCCCACACCCTCCCTGGAGCACTGAACTGCCTCAGCAGACCTGGAAAGGGGAATGTTTTCCTCCCTTTTCACAGACACCAAGACAACACCTGAGCACCCCCTCAGTCCTCCAGCCTAACACACCTTACCAGGCATCCAAGGGAATTCCTATGGGCTAATCCATGCCTGGGACGCTGGACAAGGACAGTGCTGGATAATGTGATAAAACACAGCAGTAGCAGCCCTGATTTCTATTTAGCTTCCCTGTGACCATGCAAGTAGCGAAAAGAACAAGACACCTGTGCACGTGGAACTGCTCTCCCTGAGTGTGCACACTCGAGTAAGTCAACAACAGGCATTTGTTTTAGCAGGGTCAGTGAAACTCTTCAGTGCTGGGGGCAATGGCTTCAAGCAGAAAAAGGGTAGATTCAGATTAGATATTAGGCAGGAATTGTTCCCTGTGAGGGAGGTGAGGCCCTGGCACAGGTTGCCCAGAGAAGCTGTGGCTGCTCCATCCCTGGAAGTGTCCAAGGCCAGGTTGCACGGGGCTTGGAGCAACCTGGGCTAGTGGAAGGTGTCCCTGCGCATGGCAGGGGTGGGACTGGATGGGCTTTAAGGTCCCTTCCRACCCAAACCAGTCCATGACTCTAAGATCCACTTTGATAATCCTGTACTGGGACATGAATTTAATGCACCAAAGGTACATCTGAGTGATTCTTTTAGTTTTAATCCTCTTTTATTCCACCTCTTTCTCTTCCATGGGTTTCAAACTCACTCTCTGCCCGCTTGCTCAGCACTCACCAGGATCTTGCCCCCATTGAGCAGGGGTTACTCTGCTGCCACGTTCCCAGTTTGAGAAGAGGATGCTGGGTTTCAGATGCACTGAGTCTGGACCAGGAACCAGGCCCTCTGACACTGAACATCTGCAAAAATACTGAGCTCAACTCWTTCATCCACGTCTGGAAAATAACCAGAGAATCCCTGAATGGTTTGGGTTGGGAGGGACCTTAAAGCCCATCCAGTGCCACCCCTGCCATGGGCAGGGACACCTTCCACTAKCCCAGGCTGCTCCAAGCCCCATCCAASMTGGCCTTGGACACTTCCAGGGATGGGGCAGCCACAGCTTCTCTGGGCAGCCTGTGCCAGGGCCTCACCACCCTCACAGGGAACAATTCCTGCCCAATATCCCATCCAACCCTGCCTCTGGCAGWGGGAAGCCATTCCCTGTGTCCTGTCTCTCCATCCCTTGTCCCAAGTCCCTCTCCAGCTCTCCTGGAGCCCCTTTAGGCACTGGAAGGGGCTCTGAGGTCTCCCTGGAGCCTTCTCTCCTCCAGGTGAACACCCCCAGCTCTCCYAKCCTGTGTTCTCTAYAAGACTTTCAATTCAAAGAACAATTGTCCCACAGGAGGTGTAAAGCTGCAAAGCAGCAGCTCCTGCGTTCAACCCTTCTTTACTCACACCATCTTAAGAGCATGGGCAGAGCCACAGTTCCTCCACACTYTGTATTAAACACAAAATTAGCCAAGAGTGAAGAGAAAAACTTATCAGCTTTGACAGCATCAGAAGCTTCCCAATCCCCAGGCACTGCTGTTTATTCTGGCTATTGCCACATCCCAAGACGATGCTACTATTGCAGCTCAGGAGTCTTGACTTCTTTGAAACACTGAGCTAATTAGAGATTTGGGTTTCTCCATCTCCCAGGAGTCTATCACACGGAGACCAAGCCACCCCACACYGACACTGCTCTTTAGAAATAGAAGCAGCCTGGTTAAGTTAAAGAAGAAAAAGAAATCGTTGTTTCTGACAAAGAATTCCAGTAAAACGACTCTTTGGCAGGCTGGCAGAAAGTCTTGAGCAGCACAGTTGAGTCTTTTCTGTTACTTTCCCTGTCTTAAAGTCAAGAAATTGCTCTAATTGGTGAAGGTAATATCGTGTAGTTATCAAGTCATCAAGGGCACCAGTTATCAAKACAGACTTCTTGAGAGAATCCCATCACTAGGGAAGGAGCAGATCTGTAGTAGTCAGGAGGTCACTACCAGCAGTAGTTTCTGCCTGAGTGGGAATCTTGCCCAGTTAACTCCCCACCAGCGGGAACAACCACTGAGCTGAGCACAAGCAGCARAGTGGAAATCCTGTGCTCAGCTGAGCAGCTGACAGAGATTGGAGATATTTTGTTGGCATTTCAGCTACCAAGGGGCACGATGACTTACAAATGGGCTATTTGTCTCTAAATGGCCTTTCTAGGTCCTTTTGGAAGAGCTTTGAAGGCAAGCTTGAAGGGTTTGGTTCGAAATGCTTTGAGTATTAAGCTTGTTCCAGTTCCCAACTGTTCCTGGGGGAAATGGAATAGGGAACCTCCTCACCAGCCTTGACCACTGGTCAGGCTTCTGTGGGCTGGAGTCACCCCCAGAGTTACAGAGCACCTCACTCCAGTGTTATGGCATTTATTGTTACAACAGCAGCCTGCTCAACAGCCACTCTGCACAATGTCTTCAGCAGAGCATAAATCCACACACTGCTCCAAGAGTGACACAGTCACAGACCTGCACAAGCTGTGTTCTTACAAAGGCTCTGCTGAGCCTTGCCAGGTACCTCTGCAGAGTCAGTTCGGCGTGGGGGTGATGGCAAGGCTCACTGCACTGTTAGCACAAGTGGAGCACATTSTCAGTTAAACCCTGAGAGCCGCAAAGGGACTCTGCACCTCATTCCAGGATGTTCAATGATTTCCTTCACTCGCGGTGAGATGACTCAAACAGCTCGAGAGGGTCAGGCCATGCCACACAAAAACCACTTCTGCTCGTTTCCTGGAAGTCTGGGAAGCACCTACTTAATGATGTTCACACAGCAAAAAGTCACTTAGAGCAATGACAGTGTCACAGGAGCAGAGCTATGAGCCTCAGACCACACCCCACTCCCCTAGCAGGCAGGTCAGAATGGCACCTCCCTTACCAGTTCTCCCTCCTCCAGAGGAAAACACCCAGATGAGCTCCCAACAGTGCCCATGGTCCTCAGAGCCAAGAGAGGTCAAGGAAATAACACATTTTCCGTGAGCAACTGGGGGTGAAGATCGTGGCTGATGTCAGCAAGTTCTGGTGATGTATCACATTACATAATAATGAGGAGAGCTCAGTGCTGGAAAGCACTTCCCTCAAGAAGTTACATAACTCTGCAATGTGTTTGAAAAAATGACACTTCCTTCCTYTCAGAGCCAGCAGGCGAGAGGACACACAGCCCTCAGCCCCGGAGCAGGAGCTGCTCTTATCAGACACATTTGGGTGGAGATAAGATCACTGTAGGAAGTTGTCAGATGGGTGAAAAAAATGCAGGTGAGGAAAAAAAAATCCCTCCCAGCACATAAAAACAGCCTGTGAGATGAGAGCCTGGAGCACCACTATCACCACCAGTGTCTCAGGGATGAGTTCCAAGACATTTGGAACATTTCTACCATCTCAGAGTTGTCACTATGTTAGAGAAGAGTAGAGAGGGTAGGAAAAAACACCCAAACCACGATGTTTTTTCTGCTTTTCTGAGGATTGTTGGTTCCCTCTAAGGTGTGAAGTCCCACTGGGGATCCTGAAGTGCCATTCATCCCCGTGGACAGCCTCGTGCCCTGGTGAGACTCCAGCACAGCCACGGAGGGAGGGACGTGCTCACAGACATGGAGCTGCTGTCTGACCTCATCTGACAGCCCCGGGCTCGGCTCCCAGAGCTCCCCCATCCCTGCCTTGGGAATGTGTGCAGGTCCAGGGGGAACACGGAGTCCTGTGGGACTCCACCGGAGAGCACAGCTCGTGGTTACCCACTGGGTCCTGTCAGCCTGAAATTCCAGGCAGCACCCACGGGAATGCTGCACGGGAGACTGCACTGCTGGAGCACTCGTGCACAACTAAAACCCCTTTTAATCACACTGCTCTGAAGAGATTTCAGCAAATCTCCTTTTTAGGATTAAAAGCAACCTGTGCTGCTGAACAGAGGATCCAGATCCAAGTCCAACGACTCCCCTTTTCAAGCAGCAAAGGCCAGGAAATTTATAAGGCATAACATGAGCAACTGGGGAAAGCAGAAGCAGCAATTAATTTCCCTGCCTCCCCTYCTTCAGTTCCCAGCCTCTGATTAAATATTGAGCCAGCACTGAGGTGTGTCCCATCCACAGCAGGACATGGTCACAGGAGCCTGGCACGGGCCTGGCAAGCTTCTTGTCACTGGAAATAAATGTGAGCAGGAACTATTGACCTCTGGTTCAAGAGGTCYCTCCTACCTTACGTGAGGTAGTTTTTATCACTCTTTTAGAGTTTCCTTGCCATGCAGGCCAGGAGCAGCTATTGAATTACATCCACAGTCTCAGATCACTGCCTTCAAAGTTTTCCTCCCCAGCCATTTGGAAAAAAGGTCACAGGTAAGATCTTACACTGCTGAGTCTCCTCCCTCCCTGGCACTTTTATCTCCAGCCACTGGACTGGCACAGGCACAAACAGARCCCCCAGGCAGGGGGAGTGTCCCAGGGCAGCACCAGCACTGGTGTCACAACCTCAGCAAACCCGAAATGAAGCCAGCTTCCTCCTTTCCTGCAACACAAAGTCATCCCCTCAACCCTCCACAACCTCAAGCACTCAAGAAGTGGTGGACWCAATTAAAAGCTTAAAATAGAATCAAGCCTGAAAGCTGAATATAGATTTTTGCCTTATTCAAACGTAGCTGGTTCATGTGCATCAGATCACAGCCCTGCCCCTGCCCAGCAACGCCTCCATCTTTGGGTCTCCACCAGGGAGMCCAACACCAGGGAAGGCTGTGCTGAATGCAGAGGGAAATCCTCCAGGAAGGACCAACAGGAAGGGTCAGACATCACCTCTTTACCTTCCTGTACCTACAACCTGCTAACCCCTACGGCACTACACAGTCACCAAGTTGYGTGCATGAATTAAGACACGAGATGATAAAGGCTATTTTTGCCTCTAAAAAGATCAGGACAGAGTGTTTGGCTGTAGCAGTAAATTTCACTCAGAGTTACCTGAGGGTTTAAGAATCCCCACCCACAGCCCTGCCTAGGCCAAGCAGAAAGCCAAGGAGAAAGAACAAACCAAAGCAGACGATCTTTGAAGTGCACACAACTTCTCCAGCCTGAACCCAAGATCAAATGCTGCTGCCATGGGGCTGTGTATAAAGATGGAACGCAAGGAAAGAGTCAAAATACACCTATTCTCCACAACACTGAGCCATTAATCATAACTCCCAGTAGCAAAATAAACCTCAAGGTGATATTCCTACAGCTGTGAATTCCTGTTTATGTGACTTTCCACATTAACACCTTGATCTGCTCACAAAGGACAGCACTGCACAACCTAGAGAAAGCCAGCACAGGGCACACCCAGCACACACACCTTGGGGTCCACGGTGCCACTGGATCCTGCAACTCCAGTCCAGAATTTGAAATAAGGACACASCAGGTCGCTTTGGATTTGAATAACAATGCCTAAATTTCCAGAGGAATGCCTGCCTGCCTCCCAAGGAAACCACTCAGGGAACAAAAGGCTATCAAGCAGAATGCATCTGAACCAGCTCCTGCTCTGAATTCCGTGGTGGAAGGAAGCTGAAGTGGATGTAGCGAGGCAGCAGCCAGGGTGAAGAATGATGATGGCTCAGGGCTCCGCAATCCGCCGTGACCGGAATTGCCGGGGTCCCTCGGAACCCAGCCCATCCCAACTTCCCAGCTGCACTGGGACAGGTGAATCCCTGCCTGCAGCCTGCCCTGGGCACAGGACAATCTTAATTCCAGTGAAATACAACTTTCTAAATTCAGAAAAACACACGAAGAGATCGACGCTGCAGATTGATGGGACCTGAACTGGAAGCCAATTATTTGTCTGGAATGACTCACATGCATCCTTGACATTCTGCTGTATTTCCAGGATCATTAATAGCACCCAGAAGACAACCAAACGAGATTTGAAATTCCCCAAGCGTAAGCAGAGAACCACCACGGTCATAGAAAAACAATGAAGAATGAAATGTTGCTGCAGTGAAGCCCTGAAATGGAGGTGACCTGGACTCGTCAAGCACAGAGAGGTCATGCCCACCTCACATTAAATGTCCCAATCCTCACCTGTAACCAGCCCCKTGAGCTACTGAGGCTGCTGACCCCAGAGCACTGCTCCACCTGCCAGGCCCCAGCATTCCCACCCAGCCCTGGCAGTGGGCAAGGATTCCATCAGCTTCTCCAGGCACAGGACACCTGCAGACACCCAGGCTGATGCTCTCCATTTACACCTCCATGGAGAAGTTACCACTCCAGAGCCTTGTCTCGTTAATTCAGTAATAATCAACCTCTGCTCTGCTCATTTAAACGCAGTCAGAACTCCAAGGAGATTCGTCTTTGGTTACAGAAGAGCTTTGTGGCCTCAGCCTCCCTCTTGTCCCAGGTAACCAGGTCTCCTGTTTCCTCCTGGAGAGGGCCCACATTTTCCCAACTCTTCCTTYTATCACTGACATTCCTATAGAACCTTTTCTTGTTGTCCTTAACRTCCCTGGCCAGATTTAATTCCACCAGGGCTTCAGCTTTCCCAACATAATCCCTGGCTGCTGGGACAATCTCCCTGTACTCCTCCCAGGCTGCCTGTCCCTGCTCCCGTCATCTGGAGGTTTCCTTTTTGGGTCTAAGTTTGTCCAGGAGCTCCTTGTTCATCCACCTGGGACTTTTGCCTGACTTCTCCTTGTCAGGATGCATCACTCCTGAGCTCAGAGGAGCTGATCCTCAAATATCCATTAGCTTTCTTGGGCCCCTCTTCCCTCCAGAGCTTTATCCCATGGGACTCCACCAAGCTGATCCCTGAGGCTGCCTCTGAACACCCCCAGCCTGGAGACAGCCTCTTTTCACTGYACCAACTGCCAAGCTCCAGAAAAACCCCAGACTGGAATTCTTACAGCGTTCACTTAAGGCTGATGGAATTTTCTTCCTCAGTTTTAAAAATTGTTTCAACAATAAATTGACTCAATCATCTTAAGGACTACCAAGTCCTTTGTATTACATAGGAGATCCCAGCTGGATTCCTCCTCCTGCCTTCCCWAATTTTAGGGAGCACACAGAGCCATCACAGCCTGTTGGTCCCCTCAGGCCAGCAGCTGATTAAGCAAAAGCAGTGGACAGTGATCAACTCTTAACTTTGAGCCAATCCAGCAATAACAAAACTGTGCCACCTGTAAATAACTCCATGAAACAGCTTTCACGCACCCTGGGCCCTACAGTGATTCCCACAGCACTCCACAAGGGAAAAGTGCAGAAGAACACTAAAATGTTCCCAGGAGCTGGGATTTGATCAGAGGTTTGGACACAGCAAAATGAAAGATCTACTCTATAGAACTTAAAGAGCTTGAAAATCAGAGAAAATGAACCGAGAGTGGCACAAATWGCCATTTTAGCATCATTCCCAATAAACAAAAAGGACGTTAAAAGCAGCTCAGTCATTTGCCAGCAATTCAGACTTCTCCAGCCACACAGTTTGGTGCAGGCTGGTTTGACACTGGCAGCCTGAAGTCTGGTGGGGATTGTTTACTGTGGCAGCAGTATTTTACAACTGGCTGATGATTAYTGGAAGTGTCCAAGGCCAGGCTGGACAAGGCCTGGAGCAACCTGGGATAGTGGAGRGTGGGAAYGAGATGAGCTTTAAGGTCTCTTCCAACCCAAACYGTTCTATGGTTCTATGAWCTGCCACACAACTCCACCCACACAGCCAAAACACTACAGCAAATCCCAAAGAGAGGCAGCCAACACCAAAATATGGTATTTTAGAAACTCCAAATAAGAGCCTGAAATGATTGTTTSAAGTGCTAGGGCAAATGCACATCAGTACAAGGCTCAACCAGTGGGGTGTTATTCCACCTTGATCAGAAGCCATTCCAGCACACACACACCTCATGCTACTCCAGTTTATACCTGAGTTTTAGATACACCCAATATCAAGAATAAAGAGGCACAGCTACAGAAACTGAGCTGCAGGACTAAGAAGCCACTGCCACAGGACAGACAAGTACGGCTCCAGATTTCTGAAAACTGGTAAAGAAAAATATTAAATGGTCATGTTCCCTTTTCCTCAAGAACACATTTGTGAAGCCATGTCCACGTTCTGTAGGGAAGGAGTTTCATTAGCCTGAAGTTTTCCCTGAGTGTCCCAAGCCAAGCCCTTGCAGAGCTCAGAGCCTTGTGGATGAGTGTCCAGGAGCCCCCGAGAGCCCAGCGGGTCAGCTGAGCACCCCCGAGGGCACCACCAGCTCCTGCAGCCTGGCAGGGCTGAGAYGTGCTCCCTGCTCAGCAGCCTGCCCTCGGCAACCAAACCCACTCCGCTCCCCCAYAGCTCCACGTTCCAGCCCCAAAAGAGCAACTCAAAGCTCCCAAGTCACCTGCAGTCGTTGTGCGCCAGGAGAAACCCAGCAAAGATGGAGAAACCCTGACGAGCATCATCTCCCAGCTGCATCCCAAATCCCGAGGAAGGCCGGGAGGTTGCTCCCCCACCTTCCTCTGCTGCTTTCTGTGCCTCATTAYGGAACGAAGTGCCATTCACACTTGGTAAATCTGAATTACTGGGGTGCAGTAAGGGATGTATTACATGCATTTCTTTGTCTCTGCTCGTGTTTGTCGGGGAAGTCTGACTAGAAGTCTTATTAACATGCAAATAATGTATATTATATTTCAATCAGTTGCTATAGAGAGCTACTCAGCGGCAGCATTTTTCTTATCTGGCACAGCAGTAAGACTCACTCRGTCTACACAGATGCCTTGCAGCAGAATAATTTCTTTCCTGTGAATATCTGAAAATGGGACCACTTGAAAAGAAAGTTTCCCCTCCGCACTTTAAGACAAAACTCAGCTCGTGAGGAATCTTCAGCTGCGTTCACAGGAGCCTTGCGAAGGTCTGAGGAGGCGCAGAAGCAGCAGAGACGTTGCCACTAGAAACAGGTCCCACGCTCCAGACGTGATGCTGTGCCCGAGCGCGGGAGCGCTCAGAGCGGAGCCAGCAGAGGGAGCACGGCCCGAGCCGGGAGCGCTCCTGTGGGATGGGGAGGGATGCGGCTCCCTCCGAACCGCAGCCCCGCACAGCAGGGCACGCCCCGTGCCCAGCGGGGAGAAAAACCTRCGGGTCAGGTTTGCAGATTCTGTCGTGAAAGCTGCTCTGTTCCGCAGCGTTCACCCTCCGCAAATATCCTGGCCACTTCGCAGCAGCCTCTGCTCCGGAGCCAGGCTGGGAGAGCTGGGAATGTCCAGCCTGGAGAGGAGAAGGCTCCAGGGAGACCTCAGAGCCCCTTCCAGTGCCTAAAGCGGCTCCAGGAGAGCTGGAGAGGGACTCGGGACAAGGGATGGAGGGAYAGGACAAGGGGACAAGGGACAACTTCCCACTGCCAGAGGCAGGRTTAGATGGGATATCGGGAAGGAATTGTTCCCTGTGAGGGTGGGGAGGCCCCGGCACAGGTTGCCCAGAGAAGCTGTGGCTGCCCCATCCCTGGMAGTGTCCAAGGTCAGGCTGGACGGGGCTTGGAGCAGCCTGGGCTAGTGGAAGGTGTCCCTGCCCATGGCAGAGGTGGCACTGGATGATTTACAGTCCCTTCCAACCCAAACCGTTCTGTGATTCATTCCCTCATTCTCACATTATTCGTTTTTCCTGCCACCAACCATACAAACAACGTCATTAAATTCAAACAAGTTGGTTTACAGCCACGAAGGCACCCAGGATTTCAAAAGGCTCGTCTGTCTCAAACGTGCAATTGAACACAATCATTTCCCACCTCAACGTCTGAGCAGCCTATTAAGAGCTGATCATTGACTTTGACCTGTCCAGCTGTAACGGAGCCATCGGTCCCAGGGCTCAGTTGTGCCCAGGGCACTCAGCAGGGCAGCAGGTGGCACTGAGGAGACCMCTCACTCCTGCTCCTGTCCTCAGCCACGCTCCAGGGCAAGGACCGTGAACAGTGACAACTCATACCTRGATTTCTAATTAGCAAAACCRGCATTTCTCCCACTGTAGCAGAGCAGCTACAACAGCTGAGAATTCCAGTGTTTCAAGGAAATACCACGAAGGATCTGCAGAGCAAAGGAGGTGGGGAAAAAAAGCAGCCCAGGGACAGGTACCCAGCACCCAGCAGAACGCACCACCCCATCCCTCTCTGCAAACCACTGCTCTGCTGTGCCACAGCCTGCTCACTCCGGCTCCATTTCCAGTTCAACAGCTCTGCTGAGGAAAACAGCGCAATTAGGCAAGGATAAGGCAGAAGGGAATTATGACAACCTCATTCACAGGCTCGCTGAGCTGAGATGAAAGGCAGCGGCGCTGGTAGGTACAGCCTGAAAGTATCTGCAGGCTGCAAAACACAAAAAAAAGGTGCAATTAACACAATAGAGAGGGCCTGAGTCGGAATGATAGGATCAAATTAGAATAATGCAAGTGTGGGCTGCGCATCAGGAATTACTTCTGACCTGCAAAATCCCCTTACCTAAGCAGCTTCCCACACCCCTCCCTGGTGCCTGGCACGGGATGACCTCCCTCACCTGCACGCAGGAGCCTGAGGCAGCACAGAGCCCCCAGTGACAAACACCCCCTCAGCCGGGCACGGGCTCCTGCTCCAGGGCAGCTCCCCCAAACTGGGGACTGCAGCCCCAGCTGAGCCATGAACTCCAGCGAAATTCCGTGCCCCGAGGTGCTCTGTGGGTCTGCACAGCTGCACCACACAGAGGCCACCAAACCCAGCAGGGTCGGGACGGGGGCTGCTCCTCCCCAGCCTCATTCCCCTAAGGAAGCCCTGGGGGAACCCACAGACTGCAACCACTCTGAACGAACACTGAGGGCCACGCTCTGGGCACGAGACCCTGAATCAAGCACAGCAGCTCAGCTCAGCACCACTGACCAGCAYATGAGTAACAGCCACCTACCTCTGCTGGGTGCAAAAAATCAGAATTATGCTTTTTGAGATGCTACTTGCAAGAAGGATTTAAGAATTTACTATTGCAATGTTAATAATTTACTCCCCCATCAGTATGCTGTAGGRAAACACCTTGAAATGCCTTGCTCTTTTTCTTTCAGAGCTCCTGTGATCTGCCCTCTAATCAGCTCTTCCTAAAGATACTCCTCTGAGTGTGATGTATTTTGCTTCAGGTTTTCAAAAAAGCTGCAACTTATTTTTTGCCAGAAGACACCTTCCCTAAGGGCTGATGGAGACCAAGCAAATAACCAGGACAAGAAAGCTGCAAGATTCAGACATGTGCATGTCTGTACTTCACCTTCCCCCGGAGGTTTGGCACTTGGAGCGGACGGGGACAAAGCTCAGCATCCCTCACCCAGGAATCTCAGTTCTCCAGGAGCACAGGGCTGCTCCTGCTCCCCATGTCTGCAGGGAGTTCTTCAGTGCCATCCCTCAAATACAACCTAAAAATGTAAAAATGGACCTTGTTGACAAGTGGGAGTTACTGCACTGGTGATAACACTCATTTTTAGGTGCATTTTGTCTGATGCACCATCCCAAACTTAGGAACTTCTGGGAAGCCAAGGGCAGGCACAGCTGCTGCAGTGGGAGCCTTTCACAGGGGCCATCCTGCCCCACTCCCTGCTGTGGTGTCTGCTAACAACTGACAGACTGAAACTGCTATTAAAGAGCAGGTAAGGGCCTCCCCTTGCCCACCTGGGACGGGAAAGGGTCGGCAATCCGTGTCCTGTATGAGCACAGAGCATCAGATGCCTGCAGGGAGGGGTTTGGGAGAGGGAAGGGTGTGTTTCAGACACACACTTGACTCACAGTCATTACAGCAGCTCTCATTTGCTCACTGAGTACCCAGAATCCGTGAACATTGCCAAATCTTTCCCAAAAGCAGATTTCTGGAAGTGCTTTTCAATTTCCTCGACAGTGAATTCATCAGGAGCACCATCAAAGCACCCACTAGCATGAAATTGGACTTTGTTCTTAGGGTTCAGAACACAACTCCAAAGCTGGGAAGCTCAAAAGCTTGGTTGTGTATCAGCATAATAAAAGGCTTCATCAGAGGAGGATTCCAGATCCAAGGAGTCCTGGTGATTCTTTAGGACCCATCTGCTTTAAATGGGATATGTTTACTTCAGGTTTTGAAACCATCTCCAAACCCACCGTGTTACAGGACTGGTTACTTTCTGCTGCACTGGCTTCCCTCTCCCCAAACACCAGGTATTTTTGCTGTTCTTTTTCTGGGCCGTGTGTTCTCTCCCTCCTCCAGCTTCCCAGGAACTTTACTGACACCAGCACACTGCCCTGTCATCGCTGTGCTTTTGGCACCCCCTCCCTGCCTTGTTTTATTGATTATACAGTACACACCAGTTTCCAAATGAATTTGTCTTTACGTGTTATCGTTTAGCTTAACATTTAGCAGATATTAAGTACAAGAATTTGCCAATATTTCAGAGATCCAAAATAATTTAGCTGAGTTTAGTTAGCAAGTTCACATCCTATTACACATCCTCACGCTATTGATCTGCTGCAGCCTGCCAGAACCACAAACGCTGCTCTAAGGGATGCTCGCTCACGTGCCGACGTACAAATCACACTAATGACACCAAAACGAGGGCTTCAAAAGCAGGATCACTCCCCTTGGTGTCAAACYCTCACTCTCAGCGCTCAGCAGTCACACCATCCCAGCTATGGATTGAAAATAAAGTGAACAGGGTCCTTTTAAGTTATCTGAAGATGCGAGTTTCTGCCCGAGGCTGGAATTACACCATCCCTACCTGCTCCAGGGCTGCCAGAACACACAGCACCCCGGGGGAGCACCCTGTTCATCCTGGGCACAAACTGTGCTTTCCAGATGAATGAATTCCTCACGAGCTGAATAAGACACACAAGCAGAGGAGCATCTTGTGGCAATCACTGCGCTCGCACTGCAGCTCGGACTCYCAGCCACGAATCACAGCTCCCCACGCAGCTGACGGACGGACAGGACCCAGCAGCAGCACTTCRGCCCTGCTGCCAAGGAGGCAGAGGAAGCAGGAGCTTGCCCGAACACGAGCCTGCTTTGACAGATGCTGGGTAGCTCCGCTCCGGCACGGCAAACGGGAATCAGCCGCTGCTCGAGTGCCGCGCGGGCAGGGAAATGGGATTTACGTCATTCCAGCAGCCTGCCTTAGCGAAGGACAGCTCTGGAGGGAAAAAAAAAGCCAGGCTGGTCTGTACACTAATGCAATCTTTGGCTTGCTGCTGAGAATGTGTGCAGGGGCAGCTCCCAGCGCCGGCGGCGACAGGCGAAGTCACAAGCTCGGTCTATGTAGGGCACGGCGCAGCCTTCGCGTGTGACTGTCACCAGAGCAACRACTCCGGCCACTCCGCTCCCAGCACCCCTCACCCCGACCCACGGCACCCCCAGGCACAGGGGGGCTGTCTCACAGCTCCACACCGGGGCCGTCTTGCCCCGGAGAACAAAACYAGCCCTACAATCATTTGAAAATAAATCAGTCGGGCCAGGTGCAGAATTCAGAGCTGCAAACAACAGCCCTGGCAGATTGTTGTGTCTTAGCAGACAACTCTTCTCTCCCTCCCTCTCAGCCTCTTACCAGGCACTCTCCCCGTGGAGAAGCAGCACAGTTTGTAACTCGATTAGGATAAGCACAAACATCACTCCCTAAGCTGCACGGGGCCGGGGCTGAATTCTCAGAGACAGAAAACTGTCCTTGTACAGATTGGAGAAAATGCAGAACGTTTGCTTTTACACAGGCACAAAAAAGTGCATTATCAGATTACACCCAGATCTGAGTTCTAGAAGCTCTTGCTGCTTCTCAAACATTAAATGAAATGGATTCACTGAAAGTTAAGTCTTATGCAACTCAAAGTTAAACACCTTAAGGAGTTAAACACCCATAGTTATCTTCCATATGYGGATGCATCACATCCAGCAAAGCCTTGTAACCAACTATTCTCAATTGCACCAGTGCATTTTAATATTGATTTGCTCTCAGCTAATTACTGCAAAAGTAGTGAGGCAGCCCCTAAACCCCTTCAGGTTTGCCCTTCTTGCAGGATAARCAGCACATCTGCACCTGCTCACCTAGCCCTCTGCTTCTTCCTCCTTCCCTCCCTCAGCAACTGGCACAAAAGAAACTTTCTTTCCACTCTGGGATTTTCTGGACGGATGTAAACCAGATTATTTTTATATTTTTGTATATATATATTATTGGACTGGGTTGCTCTCTTCCAGAAGCCTACCTCAGGGCTCACTGACTGAGTCTATCTCAGTTCCCCTCCTCACAAGCTAAAGAATTTCTACAGCTCCACCAGCTTTTCCAAATTTTTTAAACAGTCTTCACCTTCAGTCTGAAGACCTTCAGTCTTCAGTATATGCTTTCCATGGTAAGAACCGAAAACTTTTAGGACTTGTGGGGGTTTTGTTGTTTTGTTGTGGGGTTTTTTTTACTGTCTTTTATTAAGTATACAGACTAACCATAACCATATGATCTTGTATAACATTTCCATAGTTCCTCTGACACAAGTTAACAATGTCTGGCAGCATGGAACCCCCATCAGTGATCCACAGCCAGTTCATCCAGGTGGAACTGCTGCAGGACAGGAGTCTAAGCAGTTCAGAAAAACTATTAAGTCAAAGTACAAGACAACTTCTGAAAGTACAGMTGTATTTAACTAAGAGAAGCCCAATTTCCTGGAAAAAGGATTCCAGTCACTCTAGCTGGACTGAAAGGTCAGGAAGAGCAGTGGTCACTGATGGTGGCTGGGCATGAAACTGCCTGGGGACAGAGGAGGACAGGGAGGTCTGTGCACTGGGGCAGGAGGGAACCAGGTGGACACACCACTGCTCCCCCAACACCAGAGATCCCCATTCCAGCATCACTGGCACCTGACACCAAACTTCAGCGAACAAGGGATCCTTATTCCCCACCCAAACATACACAAGGAGAATGTGACATTTAGGTCTGGGGAAACTGAGGCTGAGCTGCTGAAGGGGCAGCTACAGACCCCTGGAACCTGCAGGCTGATGGAACTGATGGAACTCTGGGAGTGGAAGATTTTAAAAACAAGGGTATTATTCTTTACTTTCCACGTTGAAGACTTCCTCCACCTTTTGCATCCGGCCAGAGAGTAAACTGATACCATGGGTGGCTCCTTGTCCCTGCTCCTGGACAGCCTTGGGGACTCARCAGCCACTGCCACAGCCCCTGCCCCAGGCCCACAGGGGTGACCCACCCACCAGCCAGGCAGGGCCACCTGAGAGAAGAAAAGGCTCCCTCCCCACAGGGGCAGTGGGACGACACAGGATGCTTTCGGGGGAGGAGGGGGGACAACAGCACTGCTCAGATGAAGGTGGCCCTGGAGCTGTGACTCCCCAGCCACGCACGTGGGCCAAGGGCCCAGCCAGATGCAGAGGGCTGGCTCCCAGCTTCCCACTAAGCCCCCAGGCTATGCCTCAGAGCAATACAACTCTGCCATAAATATCCCAGATTAATTCTGATCCCAGCATCAAATCCACTTAAGAGACTTAAAAGCCTCCGAGTCCCCAGAGCTGCCTGCCCAAGGAGGGCTCTGCAAATGAGTCTTGGGCTGCAGAAGAGAAATATTATCAAACAAGGCAAGCCATTTGTACAATTTTTGGTAATGTCGTTTGCAAGAGACAAATGGGACAAGATAGCTGAGTTGACATCTTGTACTAGAAGCACAGCCACAAAAATCCTCGGGTACTGGACATGGATGCACGGGGTAGGATTCGTGTAAATATTCCATGCTTTCTGGAAATAGCTCTTTCTCCTTTAGGAATTGATTGATAAATGACAGCATGCTCTCCAGTTTATTAAAGGAGCTATTTGCTTAGTTTTCATAGAGACATCCCTGTTTACAAAAAAGCCTTAAGTGATTGCCCCAGCATCACAGGAAAACAGCCTTGTTAACACTGCCAGCAAGAAGGGTGCTGGGGAGGCAGAGCCGCTCCCCTTCCCACTCTGCTCCCCCGGCCAGGTGCAAAGCTTGGGAACCAGGAGCAGGCAAAGGGGACACTGAGTGACCAGCGAYCCTTCTGAACCCTCCCCAGCAGCACCCTGAGAAAACGCTGCTTCGGAGCACTCCACTCCGAGCACAGCAGCAGCACTTCCCACCCCGCCGGCGGGAGCTCCCGGGATCCGGGGCAGCTACCCGGGATGTCCCGACACGGCTCYCCGGAGCGAGATGCGGCCAAGCGCACCGGGGGCTGCCCGAGCCGCTGCCCCGGGCYCCGGCAGCTCCCGGCGGGGCCGGACCGAGCCAGCGGTGCCTCCGGCAGCGGGACCGGCGGGACGGGCATCCCGGGCATCCCGCGGCCGGAGCACTGTCCGGGGCTCGCCCTCCCGCCCGCCCGGAGCAGCCGGTCCCTATCCCGCATCCCGGGGGGCTGGGGCGGCCGGGAGCCGCCGCGCCTGTATTTATAAACCTAAGGAATTCGAGCGCAGCGGATCACAAACRGCCCATTGTGCTGTGTCAAGCGGCGAAGTGGGCTCGTAATCCCATGCATGCTTTTCCCACTCCGCTCCGGGAAAGCCGAGCCTTAAATACTTTTCCAGAAGTGAAAACGCGCCGGGAAAGCGCCGACCTCAGTTCTTGCTATTCCCGAATCCCTGCTGCTTCGGAACCGCGCAACTAAGCGGCTTTCCCAACGCTGGAGAGACGCAGAAGATTAATTACAGCTTAGAGAGGCTGGAATAGATGCGGCGGCAGGGAGCGAAGGCGGCCCGAAAGGGGCGAGCTGCCGCTGGCCCGGGCCAGCAAGCCGGTGGCGAGCGGCCAATGTTTACTGACCCCTGGCCGGGTCACTTTCGATAGCGGCCGGAGCCAAGGGCCGCTCCTCGGCAGCGCCGCGGGGCATCTCCCGGGAGGCGACCGCTCCCCACGCTGGGTACCCCGGGTCCCCGCGGCGCCCGGGAACGCTACGGGAGAAGGGGCAGGGCTCGTCCCGCSGCTCCCGGCGCCCCGGCCCCGCTGAGCCGCCCAGGGCATCCCCCGGGCGCGGCGGTGGCCGCAGGGACAGCCGCGGGCACGGCGGGCGGGGTGGCCAGGGGAGCCCCGGCCGAGCCGCCGCGGCTCGAAACCCCCCGGGACCCCGGCCAGAGAACGAGCGAGCCGCGGGCACACAGACGGGCCGGTGGCAGCGGCGGGGCCGCCCCTCCGCGCCCATCGCCGCTCCCCGAGCCGCCCGGGGCTCGCTCCGGGGCACACCCCGCAGGGCGTCCCGCTGCTGCCAGCGCCGCCGCCGGGGCGGCTTCGGGCACCCGATGGCAGCAGGGGAAAGGGAAGGGAAACCCCGCTAGGGAAACAGCCTCGCGAAAAAGGGGCAAAGAAAAGCGGGCAGCGCTTACTTCTCGTGCCTGGCGTTCTCCTGGATGGCGCTCAGCACCCCCGGGGGCGCGGGGGGGACGCCCTGCTGGAGCCGGCATGTGGCCAGGTGCCGGTGATGCTCGTCCTGCAGGCAGGCATTTTCGTGGTACAACTTGGCCACTTGCTGCTCCAGCTCGTCTATCCTCCGCTTCTGCTTCTCCAGCAGCTCCTGCTGCGTCTCGATAATCTTGTTCAGCTCCTTCAGGTACTCGGCCGCCTTGCTGGGGTTCTCGGCGGGGCTCTCCATGGCCGCCCCGCACCTCCGCGGCGCGGGGGGGGGGCAGGTGCCGGCCAGCCCGCTCCGCTGGCAACTTAAGCGAGAGGGGAGGAATAAATACCCGGGCGGAAAGCGGCGCCCCGCGGCCCCGCGCGTCCCCTCCTAGAGCCGCGGCTGCCCGGGCGGGCGGCGGAGCGCGCAGCGGCCCCGCGCCGCCATTGCTGCCGCTCGGCCCCCGCCGCCCAGCGAGGGCAGGGCCGCCGGCCGGGGGAGCCGGAGCCGCCGCCGGAGCCGCCCGGAGCCGCCCGGGCCCCGCCGCGCTGGCGCACGGCGCCGTCCCCGCGCCCGTCCCGCCCTGCCCGCGCCGCAGCCGGGCTCTCCCGTCGCCTGGCAGCGCCCGCGCCCGCGCCCCCGCCGCGCTCCGAGCCGGGCACGGGCAGGGGCGCGGGCCGTCCCCGCCTCCCCCGCCGAGCCCGGGATGCGCTTAAGTAACGGCGGCCGCTCCTCCGGGGGGCCGGCGGGGGCTCGGGCGGCGCCCCGGCCGCGCATCCCGGCTCGGCATCCCGGCTCGGCGCGCCGTCCGCGCCCCGGCCCCGCGCGGCTCCGCGCCCCCCGCCCGCGCCGGGAGAGCCCCGGGAGAGGCGCGGGGAGCGCTCTCGGGAGCGGGGCCCCGGCGGCGCGGGGAGCGGCGCGCCGCGCGCGGGGCGGGCGGGGACCCGGCCTGCGGGACCTGCCGGCGCCGCTCGGCTCGGCTCGGCTCGGCTCGGCTCTCCCGCCGCACCGGGGGAGCGGGCTCCATCGCGGGGGTGGCTGCGGGGGTGGCCCCCGAGCCGCGCTCCCCAGCCGCGCGCCCCGAGCCGGGGAGCAGAGCCCTCCGCCTCCCCCGTCAGCATCCCTGGCATCGASACCTCTCCCGGTGAAACGCTGCTTCCCGCTAAGGCTGCATCAAGCCAAGAAAAGTTGCTGAGGTTTTGGGTCCTGTATCATCCCAAGTGTGTGTTGGGAATGCTTGTGAGAACCGGGAATAGGAAAGGGAAACGGGGAGATACTGCAGGAAGAAGATAGGAAGGTGAAGACGTGCTTTTCTCCTCCCTTCCTCTTTATGTCTCCTTAATTTTTTTTTCTCTCATTTTTCTACCTCTTTTCTCCACCTTTCAACTTTTTCAAGTTCACAATTAATAAAATTTTCTTCAGGCAGCTGTTCTGCTGCCACTGAAGCCCCGACCCTTTGTGGTGGAGTCAACTCTTCCTCACCTTTGCCAGGATGCGCCGCTTCAGGAGCGCGGCTGCTGCGGCACAGCGAGGCGGAGGAGGAGGAGGAGGAGGAGGAGAAGGAGGACCCGGTCCCGGAGGGGCTGCAGGCTCCGTGTGTCCCCGTCCGTGAGGGGCGCCGGCTCTGGGAACGGGGCTGCCGAGCACGGGGTGTCTGTCCCAGCTTCTGCCGCTCTGCCTCTCGCAGTGAACGGGGAGGAAAGGGGCGTGCGGGGAGGGTGCAGCCGCAGACACACTCCATGGGCATTCCGGCTTTAGGGAGAAATAAGTTATTGGCAAAACTGTTCGTTTTGCTCTGACATAAGTGCAGCAAAGGGCTGTTGTGACTGTCGAGGTGACTGAAGCATGGAAGACTAATTTCCAGTCCTAGTGGGGGTCCTGACTTCACAGACAACTCTTTAGCTGCTCTCTGAAGAGACCAAGCTTCTTTCCCACAAGCTTGATCAGTATTTTTCATTAGAATTCTTGAAAATATTTTTTTTTTTTTAGAATACTATTCATTCAGAATGTATTTGCTGAAGTGACATTTGCTCTGTGTGGAGACAAATGCTTATCACAATATCTCACTGAGGCAACCTCCATAGTAGTAGGCAGACAGAATATTTGTCAGGGGTTAAATCAATAAATAAAGCAAGTGAACTTGCTTCTTCTATGCAAAATAGAATGCAAAATAAGACACTCAAAACTCATTAAAGTATGTGCACACAATAAAGGCTTATTAAACATTTCACAATTAAGCAAGGGCAGTGGAAGTGGAGCAGCAGCAGTTCCTACAGCAAGGGTCTGTTTGAAACACGCCTTTTTAGGCAGAAATGCCTGAGTTCATGGGAYCCATGAGCACTTAGGGAAGCAGGAGCTGGGTTAAGGGTGGTGATTTCCTGCTTTCTTTTCCAGATTGCAGGAAAATGCCTCCATTCCCAAATGGGAAGTTGTGYCTTGTTCAGCTTCCAGCCCCGGGAGATGAGCTGAGCGGGGAGCAGTGGCTTGTGGAGGGACTGGCTGCTCGGTGTTGTCTGCCTGACTTGGGAGGGTTTTCTGAGAGGAAACAGAGGTAGCAAAATAATGAACCTGAGCTGCCCGGCCGCAGCTCGGCTGCTTGTGCCTTCCCACCGAGGAGCAAATCGAACCTACTGGGAACCCTCTTCACAGGAAACCATAAATGAGCCTGAAAAATACATGAAACCCTCAGAAATGCCCTGGGGTTGGCACCTGGACCCTGCACCGTGTTCCTGGTGTGTTCTGGATGGTGCTGCTACTCAGTGTTGGAAGAGGAAGGAGGACTCTGTGTCTCAGGGCTTGTCTCTGCCCCTCCAAAAGCCTCTSTGCTCCACCATGCTCCCTGAATTAACAAGGAGAGGTAAACTTAGAAGATRAGCATATTCATAGAATCAATAATATATTCAATCTCTATCTGTGAAGACACAGATTGTAAAAGCAGACCCAGCTTGTTCAGATTTGCTCAGTTAGAAAATTAAGTGACATCAAGCCTAACCTTTTAAAATATGAAAATCATCAAAATAGCATTCTTATTACTTGCTAACATCTTACCTCAGACTGTCCCTTTCCATAAGCTACGCAGCACATGGTTCGTTCTTGCCTGGGAAAGTGCCAAGGAAGATTTAAATATGAAAGGGAATGTTGCTCATTCAATAAGTAGGATTCTCTTACTCATTTATTATTGGCAAGACATAAATCACAAGAGTGGTTGGGGTTGGAAGGGACCTCTGGAGGTCACCYAGTCCAACTTCCCGGCTAAAATATCCCATTACACTATGGAAAATCCTTAGGATGGCCTTAACTTTAGATTATCTCAAGTTTTTGTATTTTCTGGCAAATCAATACCCTACAGAGGACCCTTTATGACTGCTCAAGTGTTTGTTCCAAGTCTGGTCTGGACTCAGAGTCACATCCCTCTTGCTYTCGGGCTCATGTGCTGTTTGATGCCCAACAGAGCTCAGGCACAATCCTGGTCCTTGAGCCTGCCAGAGCTCCAGGAGCGTTTGGACAACTCTCTCAGRGATGCACAGGGTGGGACTGTTGGGGTGTCCCGTGCCAGGAGCTGGGCTGGATGACCCTTCTGGATCCCTTTTTGTCCTGTGTTTGCCTGTCCCATTCTGACAGCCTGGCTGCTGCACTCGCTGCCCAGCTTGGCTGGTTTGTCAGAGCTGAGTTTATGGTACTGCACAGAAGCTGAGCATAAAATGTCACTGTTTCAGAAGTGGCTTGGTGTGGCTAACAATGCCACGGGTGAGGAAACAGCTGAAATTTTTTTTTTTTTTCAAAGGAAGATAAAACCAGGAAAAAGCCTCTGATACATATTTTTCTATGTAAAATTAATTAGGTCAGTGTAATATAAAAAAACAAGGATCCAGAAGTCATGCAGTGATTTGTGCTCAATCTTAACTCTGCCCTCTATTTCTCTCTTTTAAAATTCTCTTCGAAGTCACTTCTTTCTTGCTTGTATTTCTCTCTTAGTCTCCCCCCTGCCCCCTTAATTCCCTCCCTCACTTCTTGGTTTGCTGCAATGTGTTTAGACACTAAGGAATTTTATCCTGCTATTCAAGTTTATCCTGTTGCTGGAGTTTATATGTAGGTCACAGAATTCCAGAATGGTTTGGGTTGGAAGGGACCTTAAAGTTCATCTCATCCCACCCCTGCCATGGGCAGGGACACCTTCCACTATCCCAGGGTGCTCCAAGCCCCATCCAACCTAGTCTTGGACACTGCCAGGGATGGGGCAGCCACAGCTTCTCTGGGAACCTGTGCCAGGGCCTCCCCACCCTCACAGGGAAGAATTCCTTCCTAACATCCCATCTAAATGTCTCCTCTTCCAGTTTTAGGTCTGAACCTCCCTCACACCCTGTACCTGCCGTGTACGTCCCTTCTCCACGTGTCCTGAGGCACGACAAATGTTCCTGATCTCCTTCCATGTGCTCACCACGCACCCAGAAGTGCCTGCTCCTCTCCAGTGGGCTGGCAGTGGGATCAGCTGAGTAATTCCAGAAAAGCCAATGTTCTTTGGGGCCCATTTGCTGCAGCTTTGGAGATTCCTGGGAGAAAGAAGGAAAYAGAAATCCCACTGCTGACTGGGACCATGGCCCCCGTAAGCCAAATGGTGCCTGTGAGAGTGAGAGCTGGCGCTGAGGTATTAAAAAAGAAAAAAGAGAAGGCACAGCCTTCAATACCTGAAGTCTTTTAGGAACTGTGGCGTTTCTGGCTGGGTTTTTTCCCTCTCCTGGTTAAACATAACCCACTTTTGAGACYTGACACCTTGTTTCTCTCAACAGCTTATTTGGTTTCTGCTGAAAGGCACGAAGCTTCCTCATGCCTTTTCCTACCACAAATCTTTTTCATGATAATCTCTTGTAAAATATGATCATGTTACCATTTAACTTTTTTTCTTAGTCAAATGGAATGTATTTAGACTCGATCTATGTACCTCAGCCCCTCTTCTAAAAAGGGAGAATGAATACCTGGAGCTTTTCAACCCTGGAGCCTTCTGGTTTGCACCACCCCATGGTGCCTGTCTGGCTTTGATGGCACTCGGACAATGAGGCTGTTCCTACCCTGACCAGCTCCTAAACTATTTGAAATATCCCAAGCTAAGCATGATAAAATTACAGACCATATTTTAAGGCATCTACACAGGGCAGTAGAAAGTTCAATTTTAATTTTATGAGTCTGATTCCTGAGTGGACCGATCATTACTGTTTGTAGGAATTGCCTTTTGATTGATGAAAGAAATGATAAATTGGCTCTTCCAGGTTCTGTAGCTTAATCTGGAGGTTTGCCTGCAAAGTGTGGTCCAGAACTAATCCATCTAAGTACCCACCTTCAACCAAGTCCTTCATTCTAATGAGCCTTTCATAAAATACTTCCTTTTTGTTGGTTACTGTGAATTCTCCTTACATATCTTGTTTTGGTAAGTGATAGTAGGCAAAAAAAAAGTGTCCTCATGTGCAGAGTCCTTGGGAAAGGATTATTTATGTCTTTGTGTCCTGGAAAATAAAAAGTATTATTAATGTAAGGTATCAAGCAACACAAATATAAAAGTGATAATATAATAGGGATAAATAATAATAATATAAATACATCCCTAACATAAAAGGGATACATTAGCAGGAAMTACGTTGCTTCTTTGGGGAAAGAGGGAAGTTCAGTGGTGGTTTCTAAAGGAATGAGTGTGCTGTTCCAGGAGCTGGCTCCCAGCTGTCCTAGGGGAGTGGGGAGGGGCAGGGTGGCAGTGGCACCAGGGCCAAGGCTCACACTGTGCTGGGGACACTTCTGATCCTCTGGGCTCTGCGACTCTCCASAGAGAAATCAAACAAGACCAGAAAGAATTTGCTGTGGAAGTGGAAGGTAATTTTAAAAAAGGGACTAAATTGAACTTATAAGTCTAATTTAGCAGTAAATATGAAATTTGGAGTGTGGCCGTAACTGTTCCTCCGTTAATTAAAGGAGTTATTTTATAAATGGTGCAGAAAATCATTTCTTGGTACTTGAGCTGAGACCGAAGCCAAATCAGAGCTGGAATGAAGGACACCTTTTATTAACACATCATCTTTGAAGTTGTAGGATGAAGTGTGACTGGAGGAGAATACATGCTGCAGCACCGAGTACCTGGGGCTAGAGCAGTGCCAGGAAAATACTTCCCATTAGATAAAGGGACAAACCCCACAGSCTTGGACATCAGCTCAGGAAGCTGAACCCTGAAAGAGGAAAGAAAACAAATAAACCCCTCCCAAAACTACAGCTTCAGCAATTCATTGAGAGCAAGGAGAAATAAATGCTAAAATAGCCAATTCCATGTTTCACCACCATTCCTTGTGATTCCATGATTTCRTTGCAATGTGCTGCTTTTGGGAGCTTATAAAGCAATAAAATATCAAATACCAGCATTTCAATAGAAAATAAAAACCCAACCAAAGTTTTCATCAAATMATTTCTGGATTAAAACCTAATAAGCAAATAATTTGCTCCTAGAAAACTGTTGGAGGTTTTCATGTATGTTTTGTTGGGTTTTCTTAAAAACATGATTTAAATGAATAATTACCAATGCTGCCAGAGTCAAATTCACCCACTATTTTCCATTTTAAGATGTTTTATTCCATTTTGATTCCATGCATTTCCATTCTAACATTTTTCTATGCTTTAATTGGTCAGAATCAGTTTTTCCATGCTTACTGTATCCATAGTTAGACTGAATTATCCTGGCAAATTTCAGCAAACACTGCTTTTCAGAATAAGATTATGAGGAAACATGAAAATCAGATAATATTCTGTTCTTTTTTAAACATCCATGGGAACAGAAATTAGAGAAAGGTCAGACTAAGCAACTGTGATAAAGCACAAAGTCCTCAGAAATACAGATTTCTTTTCATAGAATCATAGRATATTTCATAGAATATCCTGAGTTGGAAGGGCCCCACGAGGATCATTGAGTCCAACTCCTGGTCCTGCACAGGACACCCCAATAATCCCCYCTGTGCCTGACAGCGTTGTCCAAACACTTTTGCCACAAGCATTTTAAATTGRACACCTCCACTGATGAAAACTAAGGAATTTTATCATTAATTCCTTGTTCTCTTTTCRGATCTGTAACTGGCATGTTGCTTCCAAGAATGCCCTGAGCAGAAACTGACTTAGATGGCACAGTAATATTTTTTACATTAGGAAAACAGTTCTGCCTTCCAAGAGAAGCTAAAAAAAAAAAAAAATAATAGGGAAACATCCTGAAAAATCAGTATTTCCAGTATGTACCCTGTTCATTCCATCTGAATCCAATGGATAAAGCCACAAATAATTTGAAAGCAGGGCATACCATACTGTGTATATCTTTGTCATCAACAAAACTTGAAGGAAAAAACCTTATTTATTCATTTCATACGAATTGCAACAACATATAAATCCTGGAGGCTTGGGTTCCCCACCTTYCCTGCATCCAGACCACCTCCCGATGGATATATTCCTGTGGTTTGAGCAGCGGTGTGGAGCATTTCACCTGCTTGTCTGAATTGCACAGCACCCCAGGACAGCTGCACTATCTGCTAAGATCAGCACACGAAAACACAACATTTCTCTTTTTGATGTATCATAGCAGATAGAAAAGGGCAATGTTAATTCAGGCAGTCRTGAACTAAAACGGGTCATGAGCAAATAAAATTGAGCCATGATTAAATGGGTACATTTTTGATCCTGTGCTCGTTAAGGAATATTTGTACCAGTGCAATTAGCAGAGTCCAGGTTTGCTCTGACTCACTGCATTTCACTCTCGTTACTCTGCACTTGTTCAGATTTCTACCTCTACTTTTTTTCTCGAGAGAAACTGGTAATATATCACTCTGTATATAAATATACATGTGTGAAGAGAAGGAGAAATAACATTTCAATTGTACAAAAGGAGGAAAAAATCACCCCCCAGCTTTATCGCTGACAACAGCTGAGGGAAATTTCACTTCTTTCATTTTATTTGCAGCAAGACTTAAAAATAGATTTGCGCATTCAGACTGGAAACTCTTCTATCCTTTTCCAAAAAAGAAAAGCGCATCACGAAATGGACAAATCAATTCCAATTGCTTCGTGTCCAAAGAAACAGCACTAAACCTCAAGGTGTCTTAGGTAAAGATTCCAAATCAGGAAATGAAAAGCTGAACAAGAAAATGCTGAGGTCAGGCAGGCTCAACCTTTTCTTATCCCTTTCCTTATCCCTTCTCTTCCGTGCTGTTGGGAGGGGCACGGAGGGGATGAACTGTGTTGCTGCTGGGCTGTGTCCCTGGTAAAGGTCTGTTATTCACAATTTCAACTTCATCTGCAGCCTGGGCAGTGTCACTCAGCCTCCCTCCCTGTGCTGCAGCTGCCCTGGCAGCCCCAGAGCCGTGCAGTTCAGCTCTGTGCARCTCTGGGAAGGTTTAAAGGTAAGAGAGTTATTTCTGTCAAAGCCTACAGAAAAAAAAATGTACTTGCTACTTCATAATTGCCAAATATTGCCTTTTTTCTGGTCTTGCATAAGCAAGGGCTGCGAAACACAGTGAATAGTGGGGGGATCCAGCCCGAGGGTAGGTTGTCCTTATGGRGTAGGTGGCTTTTGTTGCACATTTCCTGTTACTGTTAAAAACTCACAATTAAAATGCTCCCGTGAACATGTAGTGGTTGGCCATACAAACAGGGCTCCTTGTGTGCTGGTGAGTCAAGGTTTCCCTTGGATCAGGACTCCTGARAAGCATTGATCCCACTCTCTTTAGAGATCTGAGAGAAATGCAGTAACTTCTGGAAGCTTTTCCAGTTGAAATGTTAAAATAAAAAGACGAAAAAAAAGACATGTACTTGCTTTTGGAAGCTTTGGGTTTCTCTCAAGAGGAGGTTCTATCGCAGCCTGAAATTTTGTCATAGGGAATGGCAAAATATTGTGGCAGCAAAGTGCTCAGTGAACACTTAGAGGGGGATCAGAGGCTGGCAGAGGGAACAGTTTCTCTAAGACAAAGGAACTTCCAGAACTGACCCTGTCGATGAGTAGCTGGAGGCAAAAGGAACTTGATTCGCTCTCAAGATGAATTGAAATTCTACTCCAAAGGAAAAGTAAAAAGGGAAAGTGCTGCTGCTCCAAAGAAGAGATGGAGATGTAAACTCTGAAAATGCAATACAAAAAGAAGTAGCTCCATTTTTCAGAAGTCTCTTTGTGCATGTTACCCTGTCAGAATTAAGCAGGGTCGTTTATCCAGAGAATAATGATCTGAACCAGCCCTGAGATCAAGCAAGTGTTAATCAGCTGTTCAGAGGTTCCCCCTTGGGTGGGCTCTTAGAGCACAAGGAGAAACTCCAGATCAAGCCAGTCCTTAGTACAAATGACAAATTTAGTTTATTCCCAGTCCCTCAACAGGAATTGAGATTTTAGACTTGTTAAAAGCATGGAATGGGCTAATTGGGAGCTCGGGACAAAGTGCTGTGGCTTCTTCTGAACCCCAACTCTCGGAGGTAACCTGCTCCATGAGATTTCCCAAGGAATAGCAGTCCCACAAAGACAAACTGCTGTGCTCAGGCTGCTCAGCTCCCAGGTTCCTTGGGGCTTGTGCTTCCTCAGCAGCCTTGGAGAGGATCCCTGAGAGGCCACACACAGTGGGAAAAGGGCACGAAATGCACTGAGGCTCCTTCATCCAAGTCAGGCAGAAGCTGTGAAAGTCTCTGTTCACAAAATCCAAGGCACCAAAGGTTTATAAGGACCCAGATATCAGGAAAGAAGGAAATAATATCAATCTGTTTATAGCCACATCGAAACCCCAGCAAAATCTGCAGGATGTGACCTGGGGTGGATTCCTCCCTTCATGTGTGGGACCCTCGATGTTTGTGTCACTTCAGGGCTCAACCCCAAGGGGAGGACTTGACTGAAGAACTGTGTCAGCTTTTAAAACCTCTGCCCCACTCTTCTGGAATGGGCACAGGAATTAATTCAGTTTTCTTCATCAGTGTTTTGATCCTCAGCCTATTCAGGACACTTTCTTTTCTCTGTATTGACAGCGAAGTGCATTTCTATCTTCAGAAATGCTGCTGCCTTCTTGGTAGAGAAGGTGCAGTTTAATTTATGTGATAAATCTGATCCATTCCCACATGGAAAAGCTAATCCTGATCCCCGTAAAAAGCCTTTTATTGTACTGAGCTCTGTATTTCATAGCCCCATGTAATCAAGAAGTATCYTCTGTATCTTGAATTAATTCATGTGAGTAGCTCTTTACTGAAGCACACAAGTGGCACTAATGAAATACTTTGGGGTGAGTGATCCTGGAACCTGTCTTGGAGGAATACTACGACAGGGCTGGGAACTGGGAACTTGGTTTTGCCTGTCAGTGATCCAGCATTTAAAARTCTCTCACTGCATTTACTTGCTGAGTTACTACAGGAAGAAAGATGCATTATTAATGTTTGGGTCTGCCTTTTACCTGAAAAAGATATTTTGCAAAAAGCAATGTAAAGAAAAGATCTCATAATTGTGTTTGCATWACTCAGATGTGCTGAGGAACATCGCTCTGCCGTTTCTTTAATGTGTGGCCTGGAAAGACTCTTTCACTTTGCAAAAAATTCACTTTGCAGCTAGGTTTTTTCAAAAGCTGGCTGTCAAAAAGTCATCCCTGTGTCATTTCTGTGTTTGATGCTGGCTATAAGTTGACAGTTGAAATGGATCTCGAGGAATTTCTGATGTAGAATGAAATAAATGCATCCTTGGGAACCCAAAGGGCTTTCAAAAAGGTGCAGCTACGACTGCGAGCAGGCTTCAACYCATTCCTCTTTGGCTCCTGTTATTGTCTGTTGGTTTTTTTTTCCCCTTGAAACTCCCAGAATTTCTGCCACTGCCTCTGCCACCCTTGCTACAAGGGCAAGCGTGGAGCATTTACCAACACAAACAGGCTCCAAAGCACAAGCAGAGCTCAGATCACACAGGCTCTGCCTTGGTGTTTGTTCCCGTTTCAGAGAGCTCCTGACAAAAAGGGATGTATCTCTGTCATATTCAAACCCGAAAGTGAAGCAGACAAAGCCCTTGTTCTGCTTGCTGCAACCACAGCTGTAACCTGACAAGGGACTTKTTTCTCCTTTTTTTTTTTTCTTTTTTCTTCCTCTTTTCCCCTCTCCTCTTCCCTCTTCCCTTCCTTCTTCTTTCCCTTCTTCTCCCCTTTCCTCTTCCCCTTTTTTTGRTTTTTAGCTTTCCTTTTTCTTTTGCCCCAGAAAGGCGCTGATGATATTATTCATCAAGATTCCACTTCAGAGCAGTTGCAGAATCTCGGGAACTCAAGGTCAGCAAAAACTGTAATTCAGACACTCTGCTCTTCATCTTGCTCYGTTCGGTGCAAAATTAGGAAGAATTCCTGACAAGGTCTGCACATACCCAGCATTCCTTCTCAGCTGCTGACAGTAAATGTGCTGCTTGGTGAAACACTGCGTATCAGCTCGCACAGAGTCCAACTGGCAGAGAAAGCAGGCCCTTGTTATGCAAAATCCTTGTTTGTAAACAGCGTTCTGCCTTTAAATTGATTTGAATGCTCTGCCTTGGAGAGCTCCTGCACGGATTTTCCCAACAGAAGCCGCCACAAGGGCCATCTGGTGGCAGCAGTACATTGAATCTGCACAAAAGGTGTTGGGGAATTATCGAGGGGTAAATTTCCRATAGAATGCAAAGGGATCTAACCCTGCACTTCCCTGAAGGAGATGTGTTACAACACGCTCTACGTTGGAAAAATTCCCACGAAGACAGGACAACCTGGAGGGAAAATATAACTTGTTCCAAGGCTGACTGTCATCCCAAGATAAATGTCAGTACAGATATTAGAATGTAATAATTTTCTATTTCACATTAAAACTTAAAATTGTTTCCCTTCCTGTCCCTAAGCTGTCCCCATTCAGGAATTTTGGCTAATGGGCTACTCAATGCCTCCTTGCAGGGAGAAACATCTTCTCCTTACTGAAGGGGAAACAGCCAGTACTGCATTGCACTGGTCAGTGCTGGATAGGGGCTCTTTTGGTACCCATGACTTGTTACAGATACCCCAAACCTCCAGGTTTTGGAGCCAGGACTTTAACAGATTTCGTGCTGGAACCATTATTACTCTTACATTTACAAAAAGRTGAAAAATCCTTTGGGAGAACTATTTGAGATTCAGCCTCTCAAGGTAAATTTAAGACTTTTTTTCCCGTGGGAATGTTCTCCTGGGGTGTTTTGGCCTGTGTCTGTGCATACCTGGGAATAGGGTTTCCTGCAGTGGTGTAATTTGGGGCAGTGTCACTGGGATGGATCTCAGACCCAGGTTCCACATTCTTTCCTGAGCACAGAGGAGGTGCTGGGGCTGGGGCAGGCAGATGCTGTGTGCAGCCCTTCTTATCTCACRAAAGCCTTTCGGGAGGGGAGCACTGAATAATGAGGTGGATTTGCTTTCCCTCCTTGTCTGTAGATGTCAGTTCTTGAGGCAGAGTTGCTGACTAAGGAGCAGCGTTGGGTGTTGGGTTACAGCTCTCCAGAGGAGCTGCCTGAGTGCCTATGAAAGGCTCAGTTGAGACACAAACACCCCTACAAACCATCCCTGCAAAGCATTTAACTCCAGGTCACTAATTCACGCCCCATTAAGAAGATAACCTCATTTTGAATTGAAAAAGTCCTATTCTAGCTGGAAACATTTCGTTCTGCAGAGCCACCATTCAGCACATTTCATCCAGCAGCTCGTTCGGGGACATGGCTGCTGCTGGTCACACCAAGCTGTGTCACCTGCCCTGTGCCTGTCCCTGCCCTGCACGGGGCTCAGAGCCAAGGGGCTGGTCCTCTTCAGCCGCCTGAGTTTCCAGTGCTGACTCAACACGTGCAACTTCTGTGTCCCAGCAGAGACTCATCCCACCCCACCAACCTGTCACTGCTGTTCGTGTCCCCCTGGGCAGGGTGCTGGGCCCGGGGGACCCCTTCCAGCTGTGCCMATTCTCTGGGATTCTGCTCCCGAATGCTTAGGACAATGTGCAGTTGTATCCCTGTCTTCCAGCTGCGTGCCTGACCCCATTCCTTGGTGATACCACCTCCTGACTGTCCAGGCTGTGATACAAAGCAAAAGTGGCTCAGAACACTGAGATCTGGCCCAAGAACATCAAAGGAAAGACAAAGGACCTCCAGCACTGGGTGGAAAATTGAAGGTGCAAACTATTTCTCAGTCTCATGCTTTTACGGATTCAAAACAACTAAAAAAGGATGATCATGGACATGTRTGATGTAAAGGACAAAAAAATAATCGATGTAAAGGATCAGAAACCCATCCTAGATAAAGCCTCTTTCAGTTGCTGGAACAACAGCAAGGGGTGAAGTCATCCCTCGGTGCCTCAACAAGTGCCTGTTGTGCTGTTGTGTGAATCACCCAGAGCGCAGCTCGCAGGAACCTGTAATTTCCACACCAGAACGTCCAATTTCCATGCAGTGCTCGGTGAGAGGGAGGAGAGCACAGTGAGCTGAATCATTCACAGACGTAAGTGCCACCAGGTACTGTCAGTGACAGGAACGTGAGTCAACAACCACACGGCAGAGCTGGCCTTGGGGAGGGTCTTCTGCTGGGGTACCTGCTACAGAAAACATCCTCGAGCCCTCCTGTCACTGGGCACCCTGACTGGGGCAAACAGGGCACACCCTCGGAGGGCAGCCAGGCTCCAGACAGGCTGCTCCAGGGGCAGCATCCCACTGCTGGAAACACGCCTGGGGCAGGGAGGGAGTGGGGAGGTGACACGTGGCACTGGAATCCATCCCAATCCTACTGCTGCACCTACGGAGCCTTGGCACTCTTGGTGTCTGGCTACAGCTTCCCCCACTGAAATCCCAATCACAGAATCACGGAGTCATTAAGGTTGGAAAGGACCTCCGAGATCATCAAGCCCAGCCTTTGACTGAATATCTCCGCTAAATCTCACCATGAAGTGCCACATCTGCCTCTTTGTAACTCCACCACTGCCCTGAGCAGCCTGTGCCAATGTTCACTCTTGCACTGGATAAATTTTTCCCTAATATCCAACCAGAAACCATCATTCCTATAGCCATGAACTTTCCCCTGTGGGCTGGAGGCTGAGGAGGACGGCAGGGCGGCAGGGTTGGTCAAACTGGCTGTGTGCATCCAGAGTTCTGAAACTGGGATCCAGGAGCCAGCAGGCACATGGAGCCTCTCCAGACTGGCCACGGAACAAAATAATTCCAAGAGAAGTGACAAGGGTTTGGAAGAGAAATATTCCACCTATTTAGGTGGAAAAGCACTGACACACTCATTACTTTGGGAGGATGAGGAAACATCCGCAATGACTCCCAGCACTATCTGTATTTCTGTGATAGGGGCCTGAGTAGAGAAGTCTGTGAGAGGAAATCAGCATTGTGGAACAGGAAGCTACAGAGATTTTCRTGGCAGAGCTGCAAAAATGCCAAAGTAACAAATGTGTTTTCCATGGAGGATACCAATAAAACAAAACCACATCAGGAGCATTTAGTAAAATACTTCACAAAATGAGCCCAAGTTTAGATTACAAAATTAAATTAGGAATAAAAGAAAAAAATATAAAAAGCTTGGAAGGAACATTTAATTCTTCTATTTCTCCCCTTTTTCCAACATTTTGGTTTTCTAGTTTAGTAATAACCACAGAATCACAGAATCATAGAATCCCCTGAGTTGGAAGGGACCCACAAGGATCATCCAGTCCAACCATACAATGGGTTTGGTCCATTCCAGTAATGAGGTAAAGCCTTCATTTATGTGCAATCTCGTGCTGATTTTCTGAGCATTACAGCTGAGAAAGGCAAAATGCTGCAGGAAACAGGAAATACAGGATTTGCACAGCCCTGATGAAAATGCCTATGGACAATGAGCAACAGCATTAATATTGACGGATAGAGCAGGAAGGGGTGAAATCTTCATGCCAGAGAAAAGAATAAGGTATAAGGAATAGGACAACACAGAAATTCCAGCATATGCCATTGAGGCTTTCCCCAGAAACTTGAAAGTTTTGAGASATTTCCCTAGATAAGAATCAGGAGCTTCAGGCCTGCAATCCTATCAGATCACTGAGACATTAAACTGTTCCTCTGGAGAGAGAATTCCCTGGCTGCAACACCATCATTTGCCGTTGCTGATGCCTGGAAGCTGGGAACCAAGGAGCCTTCTCCCTGCAGCACCTGAGTGAAGAGCCCACATGTGCAGTTGTTTTCCAGCTCTCCTCTCCCTTAGGAGGGACAGCACATCCATCACCTCTGGAGTGGTTCCCTGGGAGCGCTTTGGGCACGGAGCAGAACTGTTGGTCCAGAGTTTAACAGCCCCAGCTGTTCCCCTTCCTCCCGAGCACTGACCAAAGGCTCAGCATCCAAGCGCCTTTCCCTTGTGCTGCCTCTGCTTCTGTTCATCATCTGGGAATCTCCAGACCCTCCCAGAGCAGCGCTGACCTTTGCTGGGATGGAACCTCCTGTTTTCCACACGCCGTTCCGGCCGCGTCGCTTCGGCCGCGGAGCTGCTGATCCCAGGAGGAGTCGCGGACCTTGCCGTGCAGGAGCTGCTTCAGGACACACACACACCTCTCTGTCAGTGTTGAAACAATGACTACTGGGCTTTATAAGCTGCCCTTCAGCCAAGAGACATCAGTTCTGCTGCAGTTTCAAAGCTGATCTTACCCCCACCCCAGTACCTGCTGGATGGATGCACTGCCAAATCCATAGCAGTGCCAAGGGATCGTGAATCAGCTCTTAATTCTTACTTTAAAATCATCTATTTAGGAGCTCTTACACCTTTTTAAAGGCATGAAACCTTGGCTTTCTGCAGAATAATTTCTCTACCTGGTGTAAGCAGTAAATGACTTAGGGTGGGAATATGTAATATTTATGTGTGTTATTAGGGGAAAATGCAAGATTCTGGARGTCATTAAATTTTATATGTCTGATATGTATGAATAGTTTGATCTAACTCACCACTGGTATACACAATCACAGCAAATGAATTTGTTGTATTGTGCAGTTGGACACAGTAAGGTAAAAAATATTTTCACCCAAGCAGCATTTCTTAGAATTCCAACAAAGCAGTAAATCTTAAGCAACCCCTGTTTTTTCAGTGGATGTTTTCAAGGGCCCCATTGTGGCAGGAAATGCTAATGTTATGAATCGATAGGCACTGACATTACTCATGTAATGTGCTTTTTAAAACGCAATTTAACATAATGGAAATCTCCTAGAAAGGTAGATATTAATTTTCAAAAAACTCTGATCATCCATTTAAATTAAATGCACACCAGTTCATTCCTCAATGCATAATGCAAACTTCTATTTAGAAGACAGATGCCATAATTTACACGGTGCAGACATACTCRGCTAATGTAACACCTCTGTTTCAGGCAGCAGTAAAACTGTCTTAATTAAGGAAATGCCAACAGATTAAAATGTTCTCATGGTTCATAAAATATTTTAGAGGGTGGCTTGGCAGCATTAGTACAAATGTTGTGAAGCCTGGTGCRTTTGAAGCTTATGCTCTGCACTTAAAAAAGAGAGAAGATGCTGTGAACCATGGAAAAAGATGGCAATGTCATATTTATATTGAAATATTTTGATATAAGTAGTTATAGTGATTATAGAGTAGTTACAGAGTGGGTTCCTGTATGGCCATATCTCAGGGTCATCACTGAGTTTCTACTCAGCTTTTACATCTACTGGTGCAGTTCCAGCCACTGAAGGAACAACAGCAAAAATTTCTCTAAAGGTAAGGATGAAATTGAAAGATAGAAGGAGCTGCGAGATGGCTGGGTGGAAAAAAAGAAAAAATTTATTGTAAGAAGGAAAAACTTAACCCTCTCCTTTAGTTCAGAGTTCAAACAATGCACAGATGAGGAGTGGTTTACAGGAGATGAATCCACAGCACAGCACCTGACCTGACTGTAAATAATATATTTACATGGGCCAAAGTAATTTCATTTACAGCCACAGCTGGTAGCAAAAAACCTCCATAACTGGGGGCTGTTCCAATCAGCACTGAAGTTCTGAGTGAGCAAATCAATTAATTATACATTGATTTTAGCAGGCGTGTTTGTTCCAATAGTGCACAAGTGTGGGTTTGGCTCCTGGGTCCTGAAGCAGCTGKTGAATATTTCCATCCAGCTTCTGAACACGAGCTCAGGGGCTCCTTTTTGGCTCGAGGCACGGGCAGAGAAGGGAGCAGCTGTTTGCTGTGGCCACACAGTCCCACCGTACCTGCAGAGGATGTTGGGTTCCAGCGTGGCCCAAGGCAGAGAAGATGCCTTGTCTGTTTGCAATTAGGCAAGAAACATAATAGGTGCATGCATTAATTTAGTAGAACAAAACAGAGAGAAGGGAAATATGTGTCTTTTCATAAATTAATGCAGGATTTTGCTGACTAAAGCAGAAAATAAGCGGAGATAAGTTTTCCTTCTTTTTTCTGATTTTTACAGGAAAATCTGCCATAAGCTCACACACAGAGTTCTATGTTCTATGAATATAATCCTGTAAGAAACACAGTTCCCTTTTTGCACTGAATCTGTCAAATCTCATTGATTTTAACAGTTCCTGAGGAAATACAGCTCCTTGCTAGGCACAGAGTGATTCCTGTACATAAAGCATGGGACTGGAACCTGAGTACAGAGTTGCTGAAATAAGTACCTGAGAAGTAGCTAAAGCTAAGGGAAGTGAATAAAAATATAAATTAAAGGGAAGTGATGATTGAATAGGGATAACATAGAGAATGTAAAACTGATGCGATGTTTGAAAATGAGACTTTCTAGTTAGGATTCAAATATCTGTTACACAGAGCTTTAATAAAGTTTATGCCCTGGCAGTGCTATATAAATCTAGGGCAGGAGACAGATTTAATGCCATTAAATATTTGTCAGGGATTTAATGTAGTAGATAATATAAAAAGCACTATTAGACCTGGCATTACAATTCCCCATTTTTACCAAATACCAACGCCTGTGGCTGCAAAAAGAKCTTTTCTTGAGACAGGAGTCAGTGCCTGGACTTGGTGTTTGTTAATGGATCCCAGGCAGGCACTGGAGCTGCTCTGGGTTTCTCAGCTCCTTTTTCCATGCACTGTCAACAGCTTTGCTCCCTTCCTGCAGAGGTGGCTGCTGAAAATGCTGTAACAGGAGTATTTCCATAACCTTCCTTTTAACAGAAATGGGGCAGTTTGACCTACTGGTTCTGTATGGTTTTTTTCTATTCGAGAGCAGAATATCATCATCAACCTGCTGGGAGTGAAACAGCTGCTGCCAAAAGCAACTTCCTTTGCTGAGATAGTGACACACCCTGGTTCTGCAGCCCCTTCAGGCAGAAGCTCCAAACTCTTAGCTGAGGGAATGCCTGCTTTCCAGGATTACACTTCATTTTCTTGGGTCATCCCAGATTTTATGCTTGGCTGAATGAAAGTAAGATAAATCTTAAAAGTTATGAGCTCTGCGAATGTGGGGGAAGTTTTATTACACTCAAGACCTTGGGATGGATAAGGCATCACTGAATTTCTTTTCATTTCTACATTTATACAGATTCATTTATACTCTTTGCTTGGCTGGTTGGTTGGTTGGTTGGTTGGTTGGTGTTTGAGGACTTTTTTGTGCAGTCTGTAGGAACTACCACCACACAGCAGATGGGAGCTGGTTTTTAAGAATACCCTGCTGCTCTGTCCTCAAACATTTAAAGCGTCTGGGTCACCATAATCATCCCTGTGGCAATTAAAATGCTGCAAATTCAGATACTTTGTTGTTGCGTTTTGTATTTTTTAATCTAGTAGTGCTCAATTAATTAAAACAATTAATTAGTTCTTAACTTTTATTATTCTCTTGCTTAAAGCATTTTATACATCAAAGCTAAAATAACACTTGGTGACTGCTGATCCTAAAGAGCACTAAGAAGTGAACATGTAATGGCTGCAGTTGGTGGCTTCAGTGCCATTTATGTGATGAACACRTGTAAAATGAATATTTCCAACATGGGCCAACTCATAAAATTTTTTTGTTTTCACTTGTGCGTAGTAAGAGTTGGGTTGGAGAACTTTTTCATGCTGTGTTTTGCAGCCACTCATCAGGTGATGTTTTCTGTATAACAATGGAAGGAAGTGAAATAAAAGATGTGTTATCATAAACTAAAAGTGTTTGGGAAATTCATGCCAGGTTTCATAGGAAGATAAATCACACCCAGACTGTCCGAGCCTGCATTTTCCACTGACAGGCCATCAGCATCCCGTGAAAAGTGAAACCACTGCTTTCTGTTAAAGGTAAACCCACATTTTTGTTAGTCTTTTCTCTAGAGGTGTAAGTCAGCCTTTCCAGGATTTCCAGCTGTATGAAGAGGCAAAGTCAAACCAGCACAGAAAAGCTAATCCCTCCCCTCAAGACAAGACACACTTGGTACGGCACAGGGAAGCACTTTTCCTGTTTTGTAAAGAAGAAGATGGAATTTTGCTTTCTTCCCTGTCTCTGGCACCACGTTTGAACCACAGTATCTGGAGAGGAAGGATGTTCTGAGTCTCAGGGTGCCTGGGGTCAAGTCCCCACAGCTTCCTGAGTGATGAGTTAAATGAATCCAACTGTTTTTTCCCTTCTGGAGAGGGGCATTGGAGCCGTGGAAGCTGGAGCTAAACTGAGATCCTCAGGTAGGGTCAGCTCTGCATGATGTCTCCATGGCTGTGTCCTGCTCTCTGCTGCACAGGGATGAGCTTCCTGGAGAGCTGTCCCTGGGGGCTGCCCATGGAAGTTTTTCATTTAAACTGTTTGGACAAAGACAGGATTAGAAATTCTGGAAACCTCCCAGACCTGTGGTGCTGCGCTTGCTGCCCTTTCTCTGATTGCTGGTCTTGGCTTGCCCCAAAGGTCCCTTAAATTTTTTACTCCAGCAATTTGTCAGAATTTCCTGTTGAGCTGATGGCAAATGCCCCCCTCCTCTCTGATCCTAAACATTTCCCTTCTTCTCCCCTTCAGCAGGATGMAGCTGAGACTTTAATCATGGTGAATGGGGTGGGAGAGAACGGGGGCATTCCCAAGGAATGATCTGGAATTTGGGTCATTCTTTTGAAAGCAAAAAGATTCCCCTTTAATTTACACTCTGAATTGAATCAGGATCTTGCACATGGCCCGGAGTACAGCGTATTTATGACTAAATGYAGTCCTTCTGCTCCAGTGAAAATTGTGGCTATTTCATTACACAGTGAATGTTTATCTCAATTCTCACAAAGACAGATCTCACTTGAGAAGGAGATACTCACTGGAGTAACACACTTTTCTGAGAGCAGTATGTAAATAATCACCAAGCCAGAGCAAGCAGGCTGCCGTGGGAATGGGGATGTGTTACAGCATTTTCACTACCCAGCTTCACTCCTGTAGAGAACCAGGCAGATCAGGAGGAATTTTTAATGGATACAATCATTGTTTAGAGTAATCAACTCGAAGGCKTCGGGATTAGGGTGTGTCAGTGTCCCCTGGCACCCAAAGGGTGGCCAGTGCCCATGGGAGGACAGGCAAATGAGAGGTGTGATCTGTAATTCCCAGCAGACAGGGGAGTTGCATTTCTGAAATGTCCAAGTGTAGCTTCTTCAATCAAAAATTAATGGTTTTAATGACTTCAATAAAAATTAAATTCCTATGGAGAAAGMAACAACAAGCTGTATTGTATAAGCAAGACTCTTTTTGAAAAATCTATTTTCCAATCTATGACATGCCTAAATACTGAAAAAGATAATTAAGAAACATAATTAATACTTACAAGGGTTATAAAAGGCATTGAAGTAATTTGAATTTCAATCTCACAGTTCAGCAAATGCACTCAGAAAGCTTGGATAGCTACAAAGGAAAAACTMTTGGATAAAAGGTGACAAGTTCATGGTAAGTATCATCATTAAACCCAGACGTGTCACAAATCCATGCAAACTCAAGTGAAGGAGAAATAGCTTTTTGTAGATAGCTTAGTACAGGCTGTCACAAYAGTTCCTTTATTTAGAAAATAATCTAAGAAATATGAAGATTCCAAGCACAGTTGGAAGAGCTTCTATGAAAACCACTGCTTGCTTACAAGCCTGAAGTGGAATATTGGGAGCACCACGATGATATTTTACAACAGAGCAGCCTCACTCTTGCTACCAGAGATCAGGGGAGGGCCAGAACTGCTGGGTCACTCTCTTGGTTAGAATTATAACTTACCCTTGTTACTAAAAAACAGGGAAAGAGCTTAAACCTGGAGACAAAAATGGCATTTTGTCAACCAAGAAAGACATCATTTCTAAGGAGTCAGGAAGAATCAAAAGAAAGACAAAACCATATATATGATCATAAAAAGTCCTGAAAGCTCAAATCATACAGATGCATACAAATTAGCAATATTACTTAGATAAGACATTCTTTAATAAGGGAGATAACACTGTTAGTGTAATTACCGCCCGCCTGGCCCGGCACTGGGAAAGAACTAAATACATTACACTTCTGGATAGAGCCAAAGTCATGATGAATTTCCAGCTCTTTCCAGCTTACAGAACTGCCTAGTGACTCTCTCTAAATGGGTCTAATGCAGCCACTCCATTCTGATTTCAGTGCTGTTCTGGCTGCAAGGCAGGGTCAAGAAATTCCYGGTGGTACCTTTGCCAATGCTGGATTGAGGTTTAAGGTGTTTCTTCCTTGGACTTTCACTGACCTCACTGACCAAATCACCAGGAAGTGACGCTGCAGCAGCTCTTCACCCCAGCACACACATCATTTTCCTTCCTCCACAACAGGGAATTAGAGGCACCTCTACAGCTCTCCTCCCACTGCCTCAACATTTGGATCCCCTCTTGGATGTTTGAGGAGATGTCCCTCATGGTCATGGCCTGCATTTCCCAGTACTCCCTGTTCCAGTCATAACTGTTACGGAGCAGGAAAAAGAATTGGCACCTGAGCACAACAATGGCATTCAGTGCATGTTCTCCATGAGCACAACACATATTCCACATATTTATACATTGCATTTTTARTACTGGTGCGAAGGGGCAGGACTTTGGATGTGCTGCCTCGATCCTGGTGCAGGGTTCCTCACACTCCTACTTGGACTTCACTTGAACATGTTTTTCTGGGAATAAAGGAGTTTGTCTACTCAGTGCACTATAAACAGAGCTGTTTGCCCACATTCAGCCGTTCCCAACCCAAGTTCATTATGCTCTTTAGGAATGGAATTCTTAATAAAAATGTCTTTTGCTCTTCCATTTCGTAAGCTTGATTCCCACAAACACTTTATCTGCTGTCCAAAACTCTTCATTCCGTGCAAAGAAAGCCCAGCCCTGATGGCATAAATGATGCATTGACCAGCACTGGGAAGTATTTCTCCAGAATGGGGCAGCCACACCTGAGTCGTTTGCACCTGGCCCATTCTGGCTCAGGCTCCCTGGTGCCCTGCACTGGAATAAGGCTGGAGTTAATCCCTCCTGCTGCTGCTGGGTTTAGCACGGTGCTTTCAGTCTGTATGAATTGTGTGGGTTCTCGATGTCTCTCAAGCTTTGAGTTCCCATGCAGTGGGGCCACCGTGGTTGTGTTGCCTTCTCTTCATGACTTGTCACTGATGAAGTGCCCCTGTTAGTGGTGACTTACAGCCTCTGCCACGCTTGGCAGATTTCCTGCTGCTTTCTGTGTTATTTGTTATCAAAGAAAACYGCAAATTTTTCCAGGTGACAAAGCCTGTAGAACAAATCTGTCTTCTCTGTGCTGGAGCCAAGGTACTTCTGTCCCCTGCCTTGTCCTGCCCTCGCTGCAGTAATATTTTCGTGAAGGATCAGAGCAGTACAAGGAAGCCGAAGGGATGCAGAGGTTGGCTGGGAAATGATTTGTGCTGGTGGAGCTTTCTTACAGCCCCAGTGCTGCCCCAGTTTGTACCTGCACCCAGCATCTGTCTCCTGTCCCCCCAGTGGATCTCCTTCCTCTTCTGGAAGCCTGGGAAGAACCTTTCAAAGGTGTGTTTGCAATTACGAGCAGCATTCCAGAGACACCTTCCCAGCTGGGTGTGCCACTGCCCTCCTGCCTTTGGGGACTGCTGCCTCCTGCCTTGCATCCCCTGTGTGCTGAGCAGGAGTCCCCAGCTCTTACCCAGGATGTCAGCACAGGTACCAGCAAGTGGGCAGTGACTGGATCTTTATTCAGTTCAGAGAGCTTTAGCCCAGTTATTTTTCCCTATSCATATAACCACAAGCCTGGGAATCTTCCTTGCAGACCAGATGCCACGGGGTCCAGACAGTACAAAAGGAAGACTTTCTGTCATGGARAATTGCAATAAGCTCAGAGAAAACTGAAGAGACAGAGTGATGCCCTCCAGAAAGAAATCTGGCAGAGAACATTATTGAAACATAAAAATCCCACACCTTAAGAGTATGCAAACCTGGTAGGGGAGGGGAGCAGGAAAGTAATCTCAAATCCTTTCTTTTGGGCCAAGTAGCTGCAGACATTGAGGATGCTTTGCACCAGCAGCTCCTCTTTCTCTTACTCCCACTGTCATCTTGTGGAAACACTCAAAAAGCTGTGTTTTGTACCTGTCTCTGTGTGCTTCACACATAAGATCATGAAAATCTGACAACTGATTGTTTTAATGCAGAGAAACACTGAGAATGTGTTCATTTGGAAAGGCTTTCAATGTACACCCMCACCCCCTGTGTTTGGAGCTGTCTCCCAAAACATGCAGCACAGGAACACTTATCAGCATTCAGATTTCTGTTGGGCACATGAAAGGGTTATCAACAGGCACTTCAGAAAGCCAAGGATGCTTTAAAGAACTGCAATACTTGAAGAACTAGTAAAGAAGAATCCATTTAATTACTGGTTTGTAGAGAATTAATAAGATATGCTTGAATAGTCAAGTGTAGTAGTTAAAAGATCATTTTGACAACTTATCAATATATTTATAAGCACCTGCAGCCCTACTCTCGGGTATTACATGCTAATAGAGGCTTTGATTTTGTCACTCAAAGATTGAGACGTCTGGCACACTTCATTTCCCTGACTCCATTTCTTCTGGGAAATTGTAAATCCTTTGACAGAAAGTGCTTGACAAAAGCTAACTATTACTTCACACAAGTACCCTTAGTTTCTCCCACTTTCTGAATGGAGTTTGGAACCTTTTCATTCTTTCAACATAAATTGAGATTTTTCACATTGATTTATGGCGTTATTTAATGAATTATAGGAGAAAAGCAAAAAAGAAGCTGGCTSAGAATATATTTTTACTAGTGAGTTATGTTGTTCATGTAGAAATGCCAAAGAAAYTCACATAGTCAACTACACCCTTGTTGTACCACGTAGATTAATCTCCCTGCTTTGGCAGTCAAGTAGAACCTGTTTTTTKAAAAAAAATTACCCAGAGTGTTTAGCTTGCTGTTACCAATTGTGTTATTTTTTTGTTCATGATTCCTATAGTGAGTCCACTATAGTTTGCTTCAGATATTTTGGATTTTAATTCCTCTCCAACAGAATACAGTGAACAACTAAATTAGGAGGTGAAGATAAGCAACAGTGGAAGAAGCAGATTGTCAACRCAGAGCAGCGGATGGAGGAGAGCRCGGTGCAGAACCTGCTGCTGTTACACACTGGGTACAGCTTGTCATCCAACTGGATCAGARCAAAAAAGCCTCCCACTCACACTGGGTTTAGGGAGGCCCAAGCAAGGCCTCGTGTTTTGAGGTGCAGAATGATTGAACAGAGCTCTCCCCCCAAAGGCTCTGCTGCTGGTGACGMTGTCAGCACGCATGACCCACCCTGCAGCACACCAGCAGCTGCTCTGCTCACACTGCCACCTCCACTCTCTGCAGCTTTAAGGCCAAACCCCRAATTCTCCATCCTTGTGTGCCAAACGGCCCCAGAGCCTTTGCCAGGAGCTTGGCATCTGCCAGAACAGTGGAATATTTTTATCACAAAGGGTGATAAAGAACAAAGACCGTGACCTTGGCAGATCGCAGCACAAGTGATGGTGCCCCATGGAGAACAGGAAACAGACTGGGAGAGGGTTTGCTTTAATCAGGATGTGAAGCCCTTTGTTTCTCATGCCRTTAACCTTTGCACTTTTTATGGTGCAAAGCCTCTGGTGGTAAAAGCCTGTTATATTAATTTTTCATTTGAATTTYATATTCCTTTATATATGTGAAGTTGCTAAATGCAATTCAGTTTAACACAAAGCACCTGACTAAAGAGCCTGTCTCAAATCAAATCTGTATTTACACTGTTGTCCTCCCACCTCATAAAATAAAAACTCCAAAGAGAGGAGAGAACTTTCCTTTTCCTCTATTTAACAACATCCTGGACTTTAAAATAGTTAAGTGATCCTCCATTTCCTATATAATCACTGACACTAAATGAATTTATGTTTATACATCCTGAACACAAACTGATTCCTATACTCTCATTAAAATAAAGATTTTTTGGTCTCTCATTTCCATCCTGCCATTYTTCTTTTTCCATAATGAGTCAAAACACAGGACAGTAGGGTTTCTGCCTGTATTCTCTTTACACAGCTTTCCCTTCCTTGGGCTCCACATGCCTTATTGCAATTACACAGCTCCTACACATCCACATGCCTCACCCTCATTTCTTGTCAAGGTTCCTCTTTTTCCCATCCCTGGGAAAGTCCTAGGGGATCACAGCTTTTGGAATTAACTCTGGTCCTCGACCAAAAAGCCTTTGGTCTAGACCAAAAAAAAAAAAAAAAAAAAAAATTTAGGCTTAATTTAAATGCATAATTCCAAGAATATATCCTCAAACTTTGTCTCACTCAGGCAACTGTTCTTTTGGTTTTTGACAGTAACATTCCCTCAAAATTCTGCCTCCACTGCAGCCCCAGAAATATCCTAATTTGACAGTACTGTACAGCTTTAATGTCTATTGACTCCTAAAAATGAGCATTGCATTATATTCCCCAGCTGTTCAATCAGTCCTTGAAGCAGGGACCAAGTCACTGCTCTGACTCCTACACCTACACTCAACATCATCCTCTCCCTCAGCCCATTGAACTTCAATTCCTTGATGGAAGAGTAGCATTTCTAGGAATGGGTGATAGAGCAAAAACCTCTGTTTTTCTCAAAATGGACCCTCCTGCCTCTTAGACTGTCTTARATCAAGTCCTAAGCTTTGTACCAGTATTACTCATGCTATGGTTCATAAGAGACAATCCCCTATGAAATGAGTGCCTTTTAAAAATTATTTCTTAACTTGACCATTTTTTCCCTTTCCTGAGTTGGTCCCCACTAACCGAGGAGAGCCAAACCCTGCACCTCTGGAGCTGTCAGTGGTTCACAGAAATACTTGTAACTACAAACAATAGCATTCTGAATCTGTGAAATCCTTTTGTTTAGTTAATAAGCATCCAATGGACAAGAGCAGAGCAGTAGTGTCATTATCCTTGCCTGTAGCAAGGCTCTCACCCTGGTCACCCACACCAGCCTTGTTTCCCAGCTGGGACAACCAGGACTGAGTGGGTGTACACCTGGAGGAACAAAGCCCTGTTTGCTGGGGAGGCTGAGATGGGGATAAAGGGTCCTGTTGTACCTGGAGGCCGAGGACAGGCGAGTTCCTCGGGGCCTGTGCCAGCAGCTGTCCTGGTCAACATCCTTACCGAGATCGTGAGGAGTGGTGGGGTACACGGGTGACACCAATGGGGAGAAGCTGCTGATATGCTCAAGGGCAGATGATCCTATACAGAAAGACATTCCCAAGGGGAGTGGGTGAAGCAAGGGCCAGCCGAGGTGGTCAGGAAATGAGGCACATCCTGCTGCAATGCCTCCACTCATTGCAGGCAAACTGGACTTCGCCAGACTGAAGGAGGTGGAATTTGGAGAACTCAGGAGCAGCTTTCCAGTACCTGTGAGGAGGKGAGTGAACAGGGGGAGCCAGACCTCACAGCCATTCGTGGTGGGAAGGCAGGAGCTCAGCCTGGACACCAGGAAAAGCTTTCTCACCCCGAGGACCCTCATGGGCTGGATGAGGAGTTTCTGAAGGGTTACGCTGTCTCTGACCAGCCAGCCTGCTGAGGCCCCTTTCAGAGGGAATTTTCCTATCCATTTCCTATCTGTCTGCTGCCTCTTGGGTTATAACCAGGCCTCTTTCTCTTTGAGGGGAAGGTCTAYGAAACCTGGATGGACACTGAAAATTTTAGCTTTAAGTCCTAGTGACAGGCAGGATTTGACACCTTGTTTACCTGTACCTTTCTCATCCTATTGACTGAGACACAGCTGTCCCCATACCAGGAACAGACCTGCCAACATTTTGGTTTGTGCAGCCAAAGAGGAATCTGACAGTGCAACACTGAGTATCACAGTGCCTGGATCCATTTTGAGCTCCAGCTGTTATTCACAGTGTTTTTTTAAAAACCAATCCTCCCCTGACACCACTCTGTCAGAGCAAGCAATCACAGCAGTGCAATGCACACAGGTTACAGGCATTGGAAACTCTGCAGAAACTAGATTGGGAAGAGAAGGGGACATTATTTGAATTGCCTGTTTCATACCTTCCACTCCTACAATCCCTTGATAGAGTGCTCTATCTAAAGTACGAACACTTCTGAGAAATTCTTAAGGCAGCAGTGGTTGRAGAAGCAATTATCCCTGTCCATGGCAGGGGGATTGGAACGTGAGGATCTTTAAAAAACCAGTCTGTGATTCTATGATCAATAACTCCCACAAAGGGCCCATGCATAGTATATCTGTAGAATGTATACTTTTCTCTAGAATASTTCAATATTTACCTCAAATCATGGAATCATAGAAAAGGAATCAGTGGAAGGGACCACAGTGGGGCATCTGGTGCCACCTCCGTGCTCTGGCAGGGCCRTCCCAGAGCACAAGGCACAGGATTGTGTCCAGAGRGCTCTGGAATATCCCCAGGGAGGAAACTCCACAGCCCCTCTGGTCTCTGTTCAGGGCTCGGTCCCTGCCCAGGGCAGTTCTGCCTCCTGTGCAGGGGAACTCCCTGGCTCAGTCCCTGCCCATTCCTGTGAGGCCATTGCTGGGAGCAGAGCCCRGGCCCTGCCCTGAGCCCCCCTGCAACAGGGACACCCAGGGATGGGGACCCCTCTCAGTCTCCTGATCTGGTAGCACCCATGCCGCTGTTTGAAAGCAGAGCACTGTTATTTTCAGAGAAGCAGCATAAAAAAACAGGGGCAAACCCTCCAAAACTGAGAGTTTTCTACTTGGCCCACAATAATTGGAAGGTACTGCCTCATTCTGTGGTTGAAAACCTCCCTTTGAGGCAAGCCAAGGAGCATAAAGGTGGCACGTTTTAAACACAAGTTCATTTTGTCATAGGGCACAGGCACATCCTACATGAACGTTTGTTCTCATTCAGGACAAACAGAAACCTCAGCCCTGCTGAGGATCCCAGGAAATGGAGCAGAGCAGGTTCCACATTGAATACTCATGGGATTGAGGATTTGGGAACAATTTCCCGGTTTGTTTCTGAGTTTGCTTTGGATCTTTTCTACATAAAACACGACTATACTGAAATYTGGCACTCAGAAGATGATGTTTGGAATAATCTCCACAACTCCAGTGTATTTTTAATATACAAAAGATTGCCTAAAATGAGTTTAGCATAGTACCTGCAGGGGAAAAAAGGCACCACAAGACAAAGCCAGGAACTGGCACCATTTCAGCTCTGCCGTGGCTCTGCACAGCAAGGGAGCAGCAGGACCAGCTGSCAGCTCTCAGCAGAGAATAACAGGTGAAAAACTCCCAACTCCTCCTCATTACGGGCAGATTTTGTCACCACAGCAAAGTCCCCAGACTGCAAATCAAGTGTCATAGTCACAGACACAAAACCCAGGGACAACAGTTGTTAAAATCTAAGGCTMATTTGTTTCTCCCACAGTCAAGGTGCTTTTTGGCAAGTGGCTGGTGTTTGCTACTGACTCCTATTTTCTGAAGCAGCTGAGCAACCCAAGACAGGAATGACAGTGTTAGAAGACTCAGGGAAGCAGGTGGAATATTTATAGCTTATACCATCATTTCCAAGTGTCCCTGGCCCTTCTGATGTTAGCAGGACTGCAGAGCAGGTCAGAAAGGCTGTATGCCCTGTGTCCCTGTCATTCAGCCTCCTCTGAATATTTTCCTTTGTAACAGGAATCTTTTCTTCAATTTGCTCCTTAAGACTTGATGCCTAAAGAAGAGCTTGAGTGTCTCATGGTAAACCTGTTTTATTAAATCTTCTACCAAAACTCCCATCTGAAGGCAGAGCAGTTTAATACTTTTTTTGTTATTTTATTTCATTTGAAAGGATCCTGCCTGCCATCTGGATGTCACTGTCGTGACCCTGCACTCACTGATGCCTCATCTTTGGGGCTGGATATTTCTGGTACAAGTCCATCACTTGAAAAAGCTGACCTTTGGCTGGAGGTCCTGCTTGGTGCTTTTGGAAAGTGTCTCTTTTGCTCTTCCAAGTTGTAGGACTACATTAAAAACCTCCCTGAATTTAGGAAGGATGCAAGCCAAATATTATGGACATTTTCCAGTACAATTTGTTAATTATTAATGATAATTAACATTAAGCTCACCCTGTATGTGAAGTCAGTCAGCTGTGCAAGGAAGCAGATGCACAGAGGCACAACCCCACTGAAAGAGTTTGGATGAACTAAAGTTTGCAGCTGCTCTGGATTTTGGTGCTTGTTTCTGAAATAGTACTTGACACCTTCTTGCCTTTTCTGCAGTGTATAACAGACTCTTATTTGAGACTCAATACTTAACTTGACCCTCTTTTGGGGGGTTTGCCCTATCTCCCTACTTCTGCTTCTGAAGAAAATTAAGAATAAGGGAATCAAATTTAAAAAGTTGTAAGCAAAAGCAGAGGGTTTTTGTTAAACTTTAAGCCCCACAAAAAAAAAATTAAACAGCCAAAGAACACAGAAGTTCCCTTTTGGCGTCCAGCATTGATTTTTCTACCTTTTTATAGCAAGAGTGGAAGTGAAAAATAACATGCATTGGGTGTCATGCCCAGCGCTGGAGTGGGGATGGCAGGAGAACACTGCTGGTCTCTGGATTGCAGCCCCAGATGCTGTCACCTTATTYTAGATACTGTCACATCTATTTAAAAAAACCAATACAAAACCACAATCCAGAAGGGAGTTTTAACTGGAGTTGCTGCGGCACTTTGAGAGGCTCCCGGGCCCTGCCCTTGGGCTCGTGCWGGTTTCTCGCAGCAGATGGGAAGATGGACTTGTGTGAGTGCTGAATACTCACCCAAAGCAGCAGCAGTGGTGGGTTTGCTGGGAATGCCAGCAGCAGCCCAGGCATGCACTGCATTCTGCCAGCTCCAGCTCACCCCCAGGCCAGTGGCAGCGGGGAGTGACCCCCAGCGGGGCAGGGGCAGTGCCTCAGAGCCTGGCTGCTCACGGCGTGTGAATCAGCACTTTCCATCAGGGACGATTCTCCCAGGCAGAATGGATTCCCCTCCCTCCCAACACTTTCTGGCCTCCCCGCTGCGGTGAGGCATTGTATTTAAATTCCTCCTGGCTCTTTATTTCCCCGTGAGCTGCCTGACGTTCAGAAGAGCAGTGCTGTAATTTTTTATGTTCTTGACATTCTCTGATAGGCTGCTATCAAGGCAAGCCATGCATTTCTACAGATACAGTGCTGGTTTGATCTCCTTCCAATGTTTATCATTAGGAAAGTGAGGTTAGGAAGAAACTTCCACGATTCTGACACATACCAAAAAATTAATCAAAACCAAAGCACACAACATTTACACCCAAAATCAAAACATAGGAAATATAAGACCCCACAAAACTACGTTAAGGAAATGTCTGGGTAAACATCTGCAAATGAGCACGGGCAGGATGATGCTTTCATTTGAAACAGTTCAGTCTGAATCAATGAAAACATTTCCATTGATTTCAGTGAGAAATTAATTAGAATTCCAGCAGCTTTGGACAGGACTACAGCTAACTCAGGCCAAGAGGACCATGTTGTGTGCTGACCCACATAGAATTATGTATTACAAATACATAATTATTATATGTATGTGAAATATAGATTCTTATATATAATGATATAATCAATATCAGGGTGCAGATCAGAACATGAAACCTACTTCTACCTCAGAAAAACATTCTCTTCTCTTYACTTCACTTCACTTCTTCACAGTGGGCAAGAAAGTGTGGCTCTTTCATTTTCCAAAGCTCAAGTGTAAAAACAAATCCCAGGCTCTTGGTTCCAAAGCTCAGACACAGTGTGCTCTAAAAACAGAAAGGTAAGAGCCAYGAAAGGTTAATAATTTATAGGAAATGCTTCAGTGCATGGCCAGTGTTTATGCTTACTGTACCTGAAGGAAGGAGGCATCCAGGATCTTCTCACAGTCACTGGGTTTTATGTGACAAGTCCTGACATTGTTGTTATGGAAATGTCAGTGACRTGCTGTTAACGACAATAAAATTAAAATGTGAAGGAAGTTTTCTGATGGATGCAAGTTAAAACTGAACAAAATGCTCCAGTGGCAACTAAAACCAGTAGGGATCCACGGTGAGGGGCAAAGGAAACCCAACACCATGGAAATTCTGAGAAGGCAACAACACTAATACTGGACATTAAAAGAAATAACCCAGGACCCAGCTCTCTGTGATTTTCTTACTGTGAAGACTTCTTTTACAAAAGAGAGAAAGGGAGAAAGAATAAAGMGAATGTGACAGGAAATTTAATTCCCGTTTTAATACTGGCAAAAAGCCATTTTCCAGCTGTCCACATATCATTCTGAATCCATTGAAAAGAGGAGCAGGAGAGGACCAGGATTAAACCCTCAGCTCCATATTTAGTATGTAAACATCTCTTCCTCTGGATCCCCCCATAAATGTCACAAAAAATGGGACAAATATATACATGTTTCTCTCTCTCTGCGCTCAGATACTGCAAATACATTGTCTATTAATWCTGCAAAACAGACATGGAAAACTGATGTCTCAGTTTTGGGACAGGTTTGCAGCTGTTCCTCCCTCAGTCCCCCATCTCCCTGCAGCTTTTCTCAGGGGGCCTTTAGCCCTTTCCATGTGGTATTAAGGTTTTATTTGGTTCACAGAATSCCCAGATGGTTTGGGTTAGAAGCAACCTTAAAGCTCATCCAGTTCCAACCTCCTGCCATGGGCTGGTTTTGTTACCTTGACTCTGTTTTCAGATACAAAGCAGAAGAGAATTCCTGGGTTCAGGACTTGCATCTTGGAGTTATAACTGCAGTTATAATTCTATAAAGAAGGTAAATTATTGTGTGCTTGCAGGTCACACCGGAGAGATCAGCTGCTGCTCCAACAGCAGTGTTAAAGTATCCCAGTCCAGCTGTACCCATGGCTTTGTTTCCAACCTGATTTCAGTGGTTAGAACAAAAAGGAACAAGACACACGCACACATGCACTGTAAGCAAGACTGGCTCTCAGTAAATACATTTATTTCCTTCACTCTTTTCTCTGAGGTGGCAGGGGACACATCCTGTGAGAAYTGGGATGTGGGGGAGGTTTATCCTCACTGCAGCCCTTTGAACTGCAGTCTGGGAGGAAAGGGGAAATTCACTGAGACAAAACCACAGCTCTGTTTGCTAATCAAAGCAGGTGCTAGTTCCAGTTAATAAATGTGCTGCCATTTAATTAACAAATGTAGAGCAAAGAATTGCTGGAGAATAGGCTGGAGAGGGACTTTGGACAAGGGCCTGGAGGGACAGGACAAGGGGGAATGGTTTCCCACTGCCAGAGGGCAGGGTTAGATGGGATATTGGGGAGAAATTCTTCCCTGTGAGAGTGGTGAGGCCCTGGCACAGGCTGCCCAGAGTAGCTGTGGCTGCCCCATCCCTGGAAGTGTCCAAGGCCAGGTTGGACAGGGTTTGGAGCAACCTGGGATAGTGGAAGGTGTCCCTGCCCGTGGCAGGGGTGGGACTGGAGCAGTTTAAGGTCCTTTCCAACCCAAACCAWTCTATGAGAGAGGGAGCTCCACTGAACAAAAAACCAGCTCTTGTAAGGCTCTGCGTGAGCTGTGTGGGCACAGTGGTAGGACAGGAGCAGAGGAACAAAGGTTGTGGACTGGCAGTTCCACAGTGCTGAGGAATTCCCTCACTGCTGCCTAAAATAAGTATGCTCTTTCTGTCTGAGAAACACTTTGATTTCCAGTCAACTTACCCTCATCACTTTCCTTTCTAGCCCTTTCCTGAGATACTAATGAGGAAACTGCATTTTATTTCATGCATTATAGATGTTTTAATGTTACTAAAATAAAACTCTCCAGAAAAGAATACTGCAAATGGGAAATACCAAATTATGAGTAAGTGTTCACAGAATACTGTGGGGAAAAATAGATCTGGAGTTTCTGGCAGCTCGGAGTAAAGCATCTGATGGCAGACTGTGCTAGAGAAGATCCGTACACAAGAAAGAGGCAGCAATTATTCCATGTTTACTCTGTGGAGGTAGGGCCTCATTTGGAGTGCTACATCTCRGGGCTGGCTGTGGTAGAAAACATGCACTGCTTAGAATCTTAACCAGGGGAAAGTGGTTGGGCTATGCTGGAAGAGAGAAGAACAGGAAAGTTTTCCAAGAAATGCAGTGAGGACAATATTGAGTGTTCTACATGACAACTTTAAATCTGAGAAGAAAACACAAGTTGAATTCTAGGCAAACCACCCCCCCTCCAAAACCAGAATACCAACCACGCTTCCCCACCTGTCTAACCATGACCAGAGCCAGGAATACTTCAAGGTTCCAGGAAATCTGGGACATCCATCATATGTGCAGCTGCCTGGGAGTGCTCCAGCAAACAGTTAACCCAAGAGGGCTGCAGACACTCCTCCATAGCTTCTAAGAGTGAGCTTAAATAAAGCATCTCTCAAGAGCAGTCTAAGTTTACCTTATCCTCCCCTGCATGGCAAGGAGAAATAAATTATCATTCATGGTCTCTACAGTCCTAGTTTTTGTAGAATCATAAAATCATTCAGGTTGGAAAAGCCCTCTAAGATCATTGAGTCCAATCACTAACCCAGCACTGGCATCTCCTGATATAGTCCAACCTAGATTAACCAAAGTTATGATTCTGGAACCCCTAGCAGAAATTCATTTATGAAAAGAAAGATAAATGCAAATCAACCAGGAGAAATACTGAAGGTTATATGACATTAATCCTAAATAAGTACAGAAAAGGCCATTCAAGTAAGAACTCAATGTAGCAGCATTATGGAGATCTGAGAGTGCTGACATGTCCTTTGGCTTTAGCATTCTGAAGAGGACACAAATCCTTCCTCCCCTGTAATGAAAAGATATCACATAAATAGAGCCCTCATGCAATGAACACCACCTGGTTCTTTTGCAGTGCTCTTCACCAGGTTTGAAAGCATTCAGCAGAGTACATGGAGTCTCACCGAGGGTGCTGGCACTCTGTGGGCTGGGTATTGGCACTCCAGATGCATCTGCACGGTCTGAACTTTCCCTAACCTTAAAAAAGATTCAATACACTTATTAGCAGAATAATTCTAAAGTTTAAAAAACAACAAATACCAATTCATCCAACTAGCTTTCTAAATACCTTGTCATTAAGATTATTTGTTCCTTGCATGCTTACAGAGCAGCTCTGAGCAGTGATCAGGAAGAGGCAGGGGATACTTTGCCTGGAATGTTCAGGGCTGACTAACACAGCACCAGGTTTCACTGGCACAGGCCATAGCACAGCAATCATGAACAGCTCCTGGCAGTGGGGCTGTCACTGTGGGCTGGAGTGGCTCACAGGGAAATGTCCTCAATGCACATCACCTACCAGAGAGCCAAAGCAAGCTCTCCCCAAGGACTTGTGCATTTGCCAGCAGAGCAAAAAGCCCAAAGTTAACCGGAGTTCAGCACCCTGCAGGTGATGGTGTTTACAAACCACAGTCACTCGTGTCCTGTCCTGCTAAACCCAGCTGGATGGGGGGCACCACAGGAAATATCTTCCTAGAGACACCACCAGGCTGTGCCTCCTGAACAAAATGCCTCTCCAGCCATTCAGATGATGCCTGTCAATAAAGCTGGATAACACCAGCTCTTCCCTCTTTCCAAGGAGGACCCCAGCTGCCTTCTCTTCACAGGCTCATCTGCTCCCCCTGCACCACTGCCTGAGACTGGGTAGCAATACCTACGTCCACATGAATTCAATTCTTTGGTTGCTGTGATGTCATTTTACACCTCCCCCCTTTGCCAAATTCAATATACAATTATGCCATGCCTTCTACAACAGAGGACATGGCCTATATCCTTACAGCCTAAGATTTACTTCTAAGAGTATTTCTGGAAATGGGATATTTAACTATTTCATGTCTCAAGGTCACAGCATTTATTTTGCAACACTTTTCATCAACTGCTCCAGAATCTTATTTTTATTTTCTCTTCATATTATCATTTCTATGCAATGCTCTAAAACTTATTTTGTGAGATTCCAACCTGGAGGTTTTATCACTGACTTACAAAGAGCCAGACTTTTACCCTTCATTTAAGGTTACTTTATCTGTGCATGTGCATTTACAACATCCATGTGGGAAGCAAATATTTTCTGTCAGGGTCCTTTTCAGCAGCTCTCCCCACTGCTGGAATTATTTCCAAGGTTAGCAGAGATAACAACTCACCAATCTCACAATAACAACCCAGGCTAGAACTGCTGGTGGCGTCTGCAGGGCAAAGTCAGGCTTTAGAGCTCAGTCTTGCTCCTGTGTTTGCACCATGTCCCCCGCTGCCTGCAGACTGCTCTGTGTGACACAGATTTATATGTAAAGAAGATAAGAAGTCTGATGGATCACACTGTGCCTGCACAATCAGACACCCACATTTCTGCTGGGAATTTATCAGCAGGAATTTATCAGCAGGAATTGCAAGAGTTCCAAGGAGGTAATTTTGTGTCACATTGGGGCAGATCCAGGTGTCCCACAGATGCCCAGCTACCAGAGCTGGCATCCAAGCTGAGGAATTCCCATAGCCCGGGACAGATCCACCTTTCCCCAGCATCACACCCATGAAAGCACTGCTTGCAGGTGACACTGCTCTGTCTCAGAGGGACAGCTAAGCAAGCAGCTCTTCCTTCCCTTTCAGCAGGTGGTTCAGGTGGGACATCAATAACCAGCCTCGAATAATCCAAACACATTTGCCCTGTTAAGAATTCTGCACTTCCAGTCAGATTAACCTCCACGAGAATTTTACCAAAGCTAATGTGGGTTTGTTATCTGCTAGGAAACACTGTCATTCTCAGCAGTAAATTCAGAGGCAAACTTGTGTAGCCCTTCCTCCTCCTCCTTCTCACTGTCACCCTCGTTCTGTTGGGAAAGCTGGGCACTTCCAGCATCAGCATGTGCACTTGGCATGTGAAACAGGCTGTACCTACAGCCATCCTGAGCACTAAATATGAAACAGGCTGTACCTACAGTCATCCTGAGCACTAAACATGAAACAGGCTGTACCTACAGTCA
>JACAXG010000216.1:565412-592603 GCA_018881555.1 Amblyornis subalaris | reverse complement strand
CCTGAGCACTAAACCCTAAACAGCAGTGAAGAGTTTAGCTGCATCTCCTTTTTTAAATAAACCAAACTGGGGAAAACACTCCAATTACATCCTCTTTAGATTTATTACTAACATTAACCCTGGTCCACCACACACTGGGGATCCTTTTTAATTCTCTCTCCCCGCTCTAGGCAGCCACTTTATTCTGCAGACAACGCTGCTGAAATCTGTACATTGTTACCATTCTGGGACTTATCTATGTTTTTTTCTTACTGCTCTAGTGTTGTCCTTTCATCCAAATGGGGAAAAAAAAYGCACAGACAAAACATAAACTCCACCCCTCCTCCTCCCTAGCTCTCTGCAGCAGTGAAATGATGTTAGGTCAGAGAGCTGTTACGTAAGTGGTGCCTGTTGTGATTTTCTGGGCCGTGCCGTGGCCCGCAGTGATCTCCATCTGGAAGGCATCCTCCTGCTCCCCCGTCCCCGTGTGCACAGGCACACTCACCCCGCCTGAGCACACCCTRCTGTGAACAGACAGCACCCTGGCAGGGAACACGCTCACCAAGGACCAGCACCTCCGAGATTCCATCCTCCAGGACCCCCGGAGACACAGCCCCAGCAGGGAGCTCTCCACACTCTGCTCGAGGCAGGGAATCCACAACGGGCTGGGCTGGGATGGAGCTTAAAGCTCATCTCATTCCAGCCCCTGCCATGGGCAGGGACACCTTCCACTGCCCAGGAATACCTTCCACTGCCCAGGAATACCTTCCACTGCCCAGGAATTTCCTGCAGACCCCTGTGCAAGTCACTGCCAACTTGAAGAACCTGCCCACCACCCATAACCAAACAAGGCCACTTTTCACTGCTTACAGCAAGAAGAAAAGCATAAAAACTGCCATTTCAATAAATTATTTTACTACCAAGAGGAGAAATACTGTATTTTCCATAATGCCTTCGGTACAAGTTACACACYAAGCTTTGTGTAGCTCTGCTCCTCTCATTACTTCATTATATTGCTTTATTCTTGTCTAATTATAATTGCCTACATTTTTTAAAATAATAATATTAAATTTTTGTCCTGCTTTTTCCCTGTAGCCCACCAGGTAGCAATTTTCTGCTGGATTAAACATTTCAATATCCTTCAGGAACATGTACACATCAACTAATTATTAGAAAAAAATATTTGTTGTTTGGGCTTTGAACATAGCAGGAGGCTTTTGAATTACAGACTAAAATTTTATGCAGTTAAATAATTTCCATATGGATCTCCTTCTCTTCCCAAAGCCTTGATCTAGTATATAATAGCAGTATGCTGAAAAGTTTATGCATTTGAGCAGAAAAACTTTAAATGGAACTAATTAACTAGGCATAATTTTAGACACATATTTAAGTTCTTGGATGAATCAGGCACAACATTTTTGGTTTCTAAATCTAAATAAATGGGAGAGAAGCCAGCAGAAAGTAAACAGATATACCAGTTTATCCCAGATAAGTTTTGATGCTTAAATGGCTCAATACTTAAATATCATTGTGAAAGGCTGTCAAACATCAGATTCAGAAACATATTTTCACTTGAAATACATAATGCTGCTGATGCAATGTACCCAGTGGAATCAGATTCCCATTTAYATGGCTAATGGACTACACTGTATTAACAGTAAAACACTTGCAAATGTAATACAAGTAAGAGCAGATAAAACACCAAATGGCACATGGAACTCCAAGAGTTGGGCTGCAGGAGGAGCAGCACTGGAGTTATGGCATTGCCCTGCTCGGTGTGCCTGGCTGAGCTGCAGTAARTAAAGCCACCCTTGATCTGCAGGGTCCTCAGCAGGGCAGTGCTGACTCGTGTCAGGGCACATTGTCAAAAACCAGCAGGTTTCTTCTCTTCCTGAGCCCTGTCTCGCTCTTCTCCTGCACAACTCACCATTAGGAAAGGCGAATTTTGCCTGACTCCTGGAATGTTCAGATAGGCTGGAAAGCACAAGTAGTAGTATTATTTTAAAGTTTAAGACTGGTTTACTGACCATTGACTGGCAACAAGTCTCCTCAATAGCTTTAGCCTTTTAACACTGTAGGTAAATTATTTTCCATGGAAAGCTAGCAAGTACCTCAGGGAGTTGACAAGAGCTGTATCCCAGGCTGTATCCCTGGGTGACTCCCACCTCTGTCAGCATTTTCCATTTGCACTCCTTCTCCTCGGTGTGATCGTGTCACTGAACTCTGCTCAAACACAGGTTCTATTTTCAGCTCTGCCACTGCTCTGACAGAGGCCTTGGACAAATCATCTCTCTGTATGCTGCAACCTTCCCAATGATGAGATAAGGATAATAATTCTGATTTATATCACACRTGGATTCTCAACAATAGAGTTCAAAATGCTTTACTGCTCTATATCAAGCACTGAAATAGTGCTGTGGGCTCCAGAAACAACCCCTCCTTCCCTCCTTTCTTCTACTTTCTACTCCACACAAAATTCCAAACAAACAGTCCTAAGCTGGTTTTATAGGTTTTAGTATTTCATACAATGTAATTTACAGAATATGAAAATGTTAAATTTTACTTTATGGGGAGGGCAAATAATAGTATAAAACAGTTGTGAGGTGATGGTCTGTGAAGTAAAATATAGTGAAAAAGGAGGGAGAAAGAACCAGTTCCAGGAAGGATCATGAGTTAAATCTAATTGTTCTTTTTGAGGATACATTTCTGCAAACCTAGTCAAATGCAACATAAACTGCTTTCCAAGCCTGGTAAGCCAAGTGAAAGGATATCAAGAGCAAACCAAACCTGCTTTGATGCCTAAGACAAGGCTCTCACCTCTCTTCAGACACTTGTTACCTGAGCTCTCATGGCTTCATGTTTAAATTCCCACTGAACTGAAAATGAGAAGCGATTTATGAACTTTGAATAAATGCTTCATTTTTACCAGTGACCAGGATCCCAGGCACATGYAAATTCCCCAGCTGCAGGTGACCAAGGCCCCACGGTGCAGCAGCAAACTTGGCTTTCTGCACATGTGAATCCATCTCGTGGCACTGAGTCACCGAGGCACCCACAGACCTGCACACTCACAMTAATCGAGGCATGCTGATCAAAAAAAGAGGGCAGGGACACCTTCCACTATCCCAGGCTGCTCCAAGCCCCTTCCAACCTGGCCTTGGACAGCAGTGGTGACTGAGGAGTAGTGACTGAGCAACAAAGAGCTGATGGGAGAGTGCAGACATTAAAGCAATGGAAGGTCTGCTCAGTTAGAAGCCTGAACAACAGGCTMATCAAGATGATAAACAAATTCATATGAATAGATCATTTAGTCACTCACAAGATGTACAAGTACACCAATATATCTSTGTATCTGAAGTATTCAAAGAACAGTGACTTAGCACTTACCTGTTCTCAGAGACAACATTCCCAAAGCTCGTTGGCATTGAAAACATTCTAAGTTAGTAGTTCTTACTGCTTGAATTCAGCTGCATAATGTGCTGTGTTTTTGAGCAGCTGCAGGTGCTGRGAAAAATATTCACTTTAAATATTTTATTTATCTGGAATGAAACAACCTAAAAAATTAATAACAGACTTAGCACAGCCCTATCTGTTCATGCAGATGGAATGAGAGACATTTATAATGATAGAGAACTCCTGAAGCACAACTTCGACAAGAACATGCAGTACTTCAGACATGGTGTCAAAGAACTTTATGGTCAGATTCCAGCAGCAAAACAAATTTGCTCACACAAAGATTCACCATTTAACCTGGAAGAAAGATGATGCAGAATTTAAGACAACTTCCAGTTTTTAAGTTAGATTACTCACAGGAAACCTTCCTCTCCCTCCTTGCTGTCTTCTCCCAGAGCTTTATTCCACAYATCCAGGCTCTCATAAAACTGGGAGATGAAGACATTATTTCCTTTGCCAGTCTCACTGTGTTATGCAAACCTACTGATGTAGTAAAATTGTCTTCTACTTCTCYGGATCTCATTTTCATGCTTTGCCCAACACCTTCAGTGTTGTACTTCTGGGGCTTCTTCTCAGAGGCCATGAATTTGTTTTACTTTCAAAGATTTTTGCCTTCTTATATTCTTTTACCTAAACAAGAATTCTTTAAGAACTCGCTTTAGGAAAATCTTTCTTCCCYCTCATCAAAGATTAATTCCAACTATTTCTAAATTTTGGCTTGTTAGTCTTTAACTGGAACTATTCCAATCCTCCACAAGCCTAAAAGTCTTCATATAGYGAGCCTAAGAGACAAAAAGCTTTGCTTCCTCTTGCAGAATTTAATTTGGAAAAATGTGAGCTGTACAACTCGACATTCATGTTTTATAGAATCTTAGAACCAGAGAAGATTTAGGATTGGAAAGGACCTTTAAAGGTCATCTGGTCCCCTGCCGTATACCATCTAATACCATATAATACATAATAATATAATACAATATAATGGTTTGTATCATATAATGGTTTGCCAAATCATACGAAGAAACATGTTTGTGAGTGCTCTACCAATTCAAAAATCTCAAAGTTGACACTACTAATTTCAAAAGTGGCAAGATGTCAGYGTGTGAAAACATAGCAGGTGACACATCAGTAACACAAGGAGTCARATCACTTACTGTGGGGTTACCAATTGCCTGGAACAGTGGATGATGCTGGGGGACACTGGGATCACCACAAAGCTCRTCACACCAAGACACATTTACTTAATTCCAAGCTCACAGGATTCCAAGGATGTTTTATTTAGACAAGTAACATTAATAGCTTGCTTTCTGCTGCTGACTCCCATTCCTAAAACCATGACTGCCCTGAGACCTGGCTTTTACTGCTGACATTGTTTCAGTAGAAGAAAGGCTTCACCTTGAAGATTATTTGGCAAGAAGAGTGGGAAAATAAATATTTAAGGTCCTATTCAACAGTGGGTTCTATATATAAAGTGGTCTATTTTGTTGCTGAAACCAAAGAGATTTTATTCACGATAGCAATCACTAATCATAACAGCAGGATGCTATTTGAAGATAAGCCCACATGCAAAAGCCAGAATGAGCTGTGACACATTTACAATAGCATTCACAAGAGGCATTCTGCTCTGTAATTCTGCCTGCTTTGTTGTAGAGCACATTCAATGACTTTTAAAATGACATTTGACAGATTTCATGAAAATATGTGTGCATCCCAGTACACAGTCCAACTCTATCAAAATAGCTGCACTTACACCTCCCAGGTGAATCAGCCAAAGCACAAAGAAAGCTTCCTTTGGCAAAATGTTCAGYTCCTTTATTGGGGTCTGAATGACAAGGTGCAGTTGTTGAATAAGGTTGCAGAGATATTTGAATAAGTCTGAAGGAGTGAAGCCATCATTGCTGGGCTGTAAGAGTGTTATTACCCAAATTAAGTGCTATTTGCCAGAAAGCCCTGAATTTACAGGGTTGGGAACCAGGTGCTCCTCTATCATTAGATCAGCTCACCTGCTAAGGCAGAGGGAAGAGTGCTGCTGGCAGGTGCATTTGGAGCAATGCCCAGGAGGATGTGTACTTGTGTACACAGAGATGCTGAGTTCAGGCAGGAGGCCAGACATGGGTACAACAGACACAAAAATCCTGCATGGTTCGGAAGGAAAACAGCTCAGTCCGAGGGCTTCCTGAAATAACAAACTGGGGCAGGCTCTGATCTCTGCTCTCTGTGACCAGCGACAGGACCCAGGGAATGGCTGGAGCTGTGTCAGGGAGGGYCAGGCTGGAGATCARRGAAAGGTTCTTCCCCCAGAGGGTGGTGGRCAYTGAMCAGGCTCCCCAGGGAATGGGCACRGCCCCRAGGCTGCCAGAGCTCCAGRAGYGTTTGGACAACAYTCCCAGGGATGCACAGGGTGGGATTGCTGGGGTGTCTGTGCAGRGCCAGGGGCTGGACTGGATGATCCTTGGAGGTCCCTTCCAGCTCAAGAGATTCTTTGATTCTGTGAAGATATACTTTATCTAAGTCATGTATCTAAAGTTCACAGATACCAAATATTCCACAGTTAAACTCAAAACTGTGGCTTGGTGTAATTTCCAGATACCAAAACACGCTGCCTTTCCCTGTTCTCCTTCGTTTAGGAGGAAAACTTCACTGTCCAGTGCTTTCCACACCACCTACTKCTGTGATTCACTGCTGGAACCAGGATTCCCCTCGGGAAATACTACCTTAAAAACACCCGATGTATTTCCACCCTACTTTTAAGGAAAAATAGTTTGTCTTAGGTCAATCCTACTACTTGATACATCATTGAAAGACCTATTTACACTTTGTACCCAGCTCTCCCAACCCTGCAGGCTGGGTAAGCCACCTGGGTCAAGGACACAAAGCAGTTCAGCCCTTTCCTAAACAGCAACTGAAAGGGTCAGGCTAAAAGGGGAGAGTGTTATGAACCAGAGGCAGTGATTGATGCCATCACTGCTGAGAATATGAAGCTGTGATTTGCTAAGTCAGAYCATGTGGGAGGAAAAAAAAGGRAAACAAAACCAAAATAATATTTTAGATAAAAGCAATGKAATAGCCAAGATGTACAAGAGGCACATGGTGTGATTTTTAGGGTTGCCCCATAGAGAGCCAAGAGTTGGACTTGATGATCCTTGTGGCTCCCTTCCAGCTCAGGGTAGTCCTGTCCTGTCCTGTTCTGTTCTATTCTATTCYATCCTATCCTATCCTGTAAAAGACMCAAAATTCTGATTTCAAATCCAAGGTGTAAACATACTTTAATAACAGGAAGTAGCTCATCTGACCCTACCAAGGGAGAATAAATTCCTTCCTGGCACATGGTCTTTMACTTGAACACAGGACAGAAACATTATCACAGACTTCACTGCATGGTAATAATCACCTCACAATTTTGACAGGCTTAGACAATTTTATGACAAAGTAAAATAAGTGTGTGGCAGTGTTGTGGGAGGGTCTTCTCTTGCTTGATGCAAGAAATAAGAATGAAATTCCCCTTATTGTCTAGGGTTGTTATTTTAACAATGCTGTATATCAAATGCGAGAAATTAAGGAAAATGTTGTACTTTAAATTATTTTCTATAAACTCACCTCACTGATTAGGTATCTCAGTATGGCTCACACAAGCTCTCATTACAGATGAGCCATGAGCCTCAGCATTGCCTTTAAGTATGTTTAGATTAACAATTGTTCCAAGAAACATTCAGCATTATACCAGCTTAGAAAAAGGAAAGGGAAAAAAAAGAAGCYTTCTGTTTTACAATGGACAACTTTCACATTAAAACTGAAGGACTGATTTGCAGGAAAGGATCAAACCACTATTATTAATAACATGTAAATCGATATTAAAAGGTAAAAGCCCATCACTGTTACATGCGAGGGYGCAGCTCTTTCTGAGGGGCTGACTGTGCAATGGCAAGAGGAAAGGCACATGGTTGAGGAACACTTTTAATTCCAAGTAAGGACCTCAGAAATATATATTTTACTTGTCTAAAGTTATGTTTCAAAACAGATTGACTGACACAGAATTCCAGGACAAACARGACCTTCAATAAGAACAGGCAGACGCTGTGCCAAGAGGCAAAATTGCTGTTTGCACATATGTTTTTCACTGTTGTTTCCTTCRGTGTTCTAATCACAGTGTTCCAACTATGAAAGTGCCCTCCTACRTGTCCATCGTGCACCTCAAGCATGGACCTATCAAAGAGCAGCCTTGGGTGCTGCATCTCCATCCAAGCCTCCCATTTCCCCAGCTCAACATGGCTCTTACTCTTAATTACCTCAGCAGGCATAAGAAATTAAATTAAAGCTTCTTCCTGGRTGCAAAATATATTGTGTTCAGCAGGACTGAAAGCACTGTGTGCTCTTCACACGGACGTTACTTGCAACCATATGTTCAACCAAAAWAATAAAGTGCTGGGAAGAATCCTGAAAAGAATTCCAAGCAGTTGGTACTGGAAGCAAAAATCTTAAGATGGAGATAATGTACCTAAAGTTACAAAAACTCTGGATTCAAAAAAATGAAAACACACAATTCCAAGCAGATAAGACAGATCTAGCAACTATTAAAAAGTCAACAGTTTTCATACTAAATTGGCATTTCTGTTTATTTTACTATAGAGGCTATTTAATTTAATGGCTAATATTGTTATTACTACCATCACTAACTTCTGGAGCCCCCACACATACAGTAAAGCCAATGYTATTAGATACCACTTCCCACATCATTAACAGAACTGTTACTTACATAAAACTACACAACACTTTMATATGATTTTTAAAAAACTTCCAAGTAACTACAATTACTTAAAAAAGTAAAGGGACTATAAAATAAGCACATTAAAAATATGGTTACTCATTAAAATTGGGGAAAAAGAACCCACCAGCTGAAAGAAGATGGTTGGACTCTTAGWTCCCAGGTCAAGCCTATCATATATTTTTTCTTACCTAAGCTTAATACATTTGCTACAGTGTTGATGGCATATGAGGATTTCAGATTATTAGTACAGCTACTTTCTAAAAAATCAAATACAAACTTCTAAAATTGAAAGCTCAGTAATAATTCRGCTTTATCTCCATTATGGTTGTGTTGGAGTTTGGTTGTATTTTTCCAATGGACACAGAACTTCTTAGATACATGGAACAAAAAACATAAGGAACAGAAGCCTCATTTACACACTCTCTGGTACATTTGGCACAGCAGATTTCAGCAAAGCAAAGTAGCTGAATTACCCTTTTCTGATGTTGTATCTTCTCTAGTCTTTGTCCTTAAACAATTTATACACATTCTGTAAGGGACACAGCTGGGGAACAGCTGGGGGAAGCTTCTTCTTTGGACAAACCTTTACTTCCAGTTCCATCCATACATTAAAAAGAAGAAAAGCCCCAAGAAGATCAAGGAAGTTGCACAGGCCAGTTCCTCTATTTTTGTGATCCAATTTGGATTGCTAAATCTTACTCCTTGGAAAAGCATTGAGAACCCACCCTGCAGAACAGCTTTTGTGAGAAATCATGGAATTTCATCAGGGCAACACCAACACTGTGCTGCACAATGACCTACCACAAGCAAATGAAATAATTCCTATTGCAGAACGTGCTGTATCTGTGTAGTGAAAGGCACTTTGGGATGGGAAGCCAAAGTTTTTGTGTCAGGAAGTTGATGATACCCACTCAGTGCAAACTGGGATTCAGATTCTCAGGAGGAATGAGGCACGTTGGTCAGAGGGAAGGGCCRATGCCATGCCAAAATCTACTTAAAGTACTTGCCTGTTCAACAAAAGGTAGAAATATCAGTATATTCARCGTTCTGTGCCCAAGAGGGAATGTAGTACTCTCAAAGGAATCAGCAGGAGAACACAGGCTCTTTCAGGACCTCTGAACTCTGACCTCTGAGCTCCATGTTCCTCATTTATCTRTCACCATTCTCCTGACCTAATGAAAAGGCAGGCGAAAAAATTTGATTTTTTTTTTACAGTTTTGCACTTATTGAGATTTTCAGGTGCAAGTGTGATGTGTGTTATCCCATGGGCTAGGACAGGCCCCTTGCTAGTGCTCCCATGAATGGATGGATCCCTCTAGCAATGTTACACATCTGCTATGGAGAGGATTCTCTCCACATTAAGTTGTCCAGCAATAGATCAACAARTAAAGAGAACTGATAAATTCCAAGGTCAGATTTTGCAAAATTTCTTCTTAAAAATGGAAATTATTAACAATTTCCAATTGTCAACATTTAAAACCCCCACCAATTCTGCACATGATTGGCAAAGCCAAATGCTGCAACATTTGCAGAGGCACAGGCAAATGAGTGGTTTGGGTCGTGGGTTCCTGCACTCAGGAGTGGAACCATTGCTAAGACAAAAAATGATGAGATTTATGGCCACAGCACTACAGTACCTGCTTGGAGARAATTTAAAATCTATATTCAGATAGAGATCTTTGTGGTTTGTGATACAGAGGGAGTATACGAGCCTAGTAGATAAAAAATCCAAGATTTTGCCATGATTATTTTCCCCTTTGAATAGTATCTGTTACTAGCACTTTTTCACAAAAAAATATGAGRAATGAATGTGAGGAAACAGTTTTGATATCCAAGGCATTGTTTATCACAGTGGAGGCCACAAAGACAATTTAGTTTAATTTGGAGTGTGCACTAACAGGGTTCTGTGACCTTACAGCTCAGCACTGTTCATGATGCTGCCTTTAACTTATTCATAATTCTGGCATTCTGCACTGTCACTGTAACCCTGAATCTAAAAATCAGACAGAGGTGGGATCTGCACCTGTCTGCTTCTAAAAGCATATTCAGTAAAGCCGSAAGGAAAATGAAATTGCTGTATCATGTTTTGTGCTTAAACTACATCTGCCCTCCCAGCACCCCCAAGATAGCTCTGGGCAAATTGAAAATAAATTAATGAAATAATTTGAGAGTGGCAGCAACTGCTATCTACTTCTTCAATTATCCCAATTCATTGATGTCTTCCTGCTGAAGGAGGTGGAATCTCATACCAGAGAGGCCAAGAAAAATCACACATAGTCACATTTTTGTAGYAGGGGAGGAGTATGGAAACTACAGCCATGGTGATAATCTGTGTAACACAGAGCTGCTGAGAGCCCCAGCGTGTCAGAGTGATGCTCTGTGAAAGCAGCATACCCAGAACTATGTGGTCAGGCACCAAAACAACCCAGTAACAGCAACAAAACCCCCACAAAACACTCCAGCTGACCTTTAAACATCTCCAGTAGACCAATATTTCTACAACACTATCAAAACAATCCTTCAGTTCAGCTGCTTATTTGGAATCCACTTCTGGCATTCCAAGGAGGATGTTTAGCCTTAAATGTTTGGCTACTTGCTGAAAATACTTCTTTGTTTGGCAGTTTTATTAATTTTCCTCCCATGCAAGAACCAGCTGGCAGAGAGAATGCACCAGCTGGGGTCAGATGCTCAGGACAACAGAGTTCTTTTTTCTTCACAAGAGATACTTAATCGTGCTAGAATCAAAGGCTATTTATTTCTATTGGCCAGTCCTAACCCAGCATGAAATAAAATATTAATCTAGCAAGTGAACAAACCCCCARATATCCACCAGGACATGGCCATGAGCTTCAGATCCAAAGATGACTCGTGAGGCATGAGGAAAGAAAGTTCTGAAGAGGAAATKATATGGAATATTTTTAAATAATGTTGTTTGGGAATAATGTACATTAACTCCCTCACAATTTGGATCCTAGTGCTGCAGCCTTTTTGCTGTGGCTGAAAGGTGAGGTTTGCACACACACCCATCTACAAGTGCAATAGTCAGGATTTTTTAGGGAACTCTTGTAGTCTGGCRCAGCTTTGACTGTTGACTTGTACCTCACTGTGGTCAGATTCACACCCTTGCTCCTTAGTTGATAGGAGCTGACAGCAGTTCCCAAGTCTTCTACTCTTCTCCAGAATGCAAAGAATAGAAAAATCCCACCTCATCTGTGGTAATTCCCCTGGTTCAGCCACAAAAGATGAATCTACAAGGGCATGGAGTGATAGAACAAGGGGGAATGAAAGAGAGAAGGTTTATATTGGATATTAGGAAGAAATTCCAGTGTGAGGGAGGTGAGGCCCTGGCACAGGTTGCCCAAAGAAGCTGTGGCTGCCCCATTCCTGGAAGTGCCCAAGGCCAGGTTGGATGGGGCTTGGAGCACCCTGGGATAGTGGAAAGTGTCCCTGCCCRTGGCAGGGGTGGGACTGGATGAGTTTTAAGGTCCCACCCAACCCGTTCTGAAATTCTGTGATTAAGGCTCTTCAGAACACTTCTTACATCACATAGGAGGTAGATCAGTATTTCACACATTACAGCCACCCTGCTGTTGCTGCTCAGTGAAGAACAACAAAACAAAACAAAACTCGCAGAGCTTCCACAACGTTTCTGACAATTTTTCTGTGAAATGCAATGAAAAGTGGCACTGAAACAAGAACCAAAATATAATCCAGCACAATTATTTCAAAACATTCTTCAGAAGAAAACAAGAAGGCCCTGTTTACAACCAGATGTAAGCTAGATGAGCCTGTGTGTGGATTTTGAAGGATACTGAGAGTATCAGGGGCAACCAATGCCAGTGTGAGGCTGCAGGGACCACAAGAGCACACAGACCTTGCCAGGGACCAGCCCACTCCTCCCTCATCCCACCTGGCCAGGTCCTGTGCAGACACAGGAATGGGGAGCACACCAGACAAGGGCTGGAATCACTAAAGAACAACAAACAACTGGGTGTTGGCACGTGCTCCAGCCTGGAAATGTGCARTGAAGGCTGACACAGTGCTCCAGTCTCTGGTTCAAGCTCATCAGTTACAGCCATGCTGCCTCCACCCTGCCAGGGCCTCTGCAAACAGATCTGCAAATGACTGTTCTCCAAGTGCAGCACGAGGGGATGGACTGCTTTGCTGCTTCAGTCACAGAAACCCAAGGAATTTCCATTTAATAAACGTGTGTGAGAACACAGAAAAGTCCATGCAGCTAGAAGCCCCCATTTGTGCACTGCAGGGTAAGTGCTGCCCTGTGTTATTCATTGCTAAGCAGCAGGACAAATACAAATGCTTTTTACTGTGTAACACCATGTTTGCTTCCACAAAGAATTGTTCTTTTTTACTCTAGCTCAAACTTGCTTTACAATTTCCTTCATTCCTTTTTGTTCTCCTACTGCTTTTGTTCAAGTTTTGTTCATCTTTTCCACTTGATACTGGTTTTGTGCCTGCCATTGTTGCAGGTTTTATTGTTACTAATGAGCAAATGCTCTGAGTAACAATGAAATTCATTTAGAGATGCAGMACAACTGTAAGATGTAAATTACTGACTTTAGTGTGACTGGTTTAACTCGCACCCTTCATGACACTTTGTCTCATTCTCCCCRCTGTTCCACAACTGGTTCTATTTATATCCTGCACTGTCGCTTTGCACTGGGTATTGCTACTTATTCTGCTTTCTTTTTCTGTTCACAAACTACATTATAATAAAATCCCACCTTCTCTACTTGGGGGAAGAGAAGCTCTGCTGGTGCCTGCTGCCCTCATTTGATCCTCACGAGGGGCTGCAAACTCTCACTGACGTTTTCCTCCAGATGGGGCATTTGTCAAGGCCTGTGGCTTTGTGGGTTATCTACAAGYTAACAAAGGACGGGTACGCACAACAGTAAAAATAAAATGGTAAGGTTTGCTTTGAACGGGGATTAAGTTTTGCAAAACATATGTCAACCTAATTATGCTTTGGATACCCAAAGCATTACCCCTTGGTTAGGGTCAGGCTCAAAATTAGAACAGCAAGTGGAAGCAAGCACACACAGGGACTGAAAGTGCCTCCTCTCTTTAGAGAACCAGGCTAGAAAATTCCACTACCATTATTCTGGAGTTCCCCCCAGATCCAATGGATCCCCACATGAGGGAAAAGACAAACAGGCATAGGAACAAATGACAAAGTACTGAGGCCAAATCAGCCTCAGTGGCTGTGTTTGTGCTCATGGTGACTCGACCAAACTCGGTGTGGCAGAAGAGTTCAGGAGTGGATCACTGCTGGTAAAGGCTGGATCCTAACACTGAAACTCCAAGCTTCTTAATATTTTTCTGATTTTTCCATTTTTATATGTTTTGACCCAGCTTCCACTAAAGACAGGCTAATTGGCTTTTATAGAAAAAAAAAAAAAAAATGGAAAATGGCCTTTTCCTTTATTTTTGCAAAACAAGATAATAAAAAAGCACTTCTAGTGAGTTAGCATTTCGAATAAGGTTAGCCCGTTTGATGGCCTGGTGCCTCATTAGCAACATTTTGGGAGTTTCTTTGTTATCTTTATACATTTTGAAAAATAACTCTTTTGGTGCCTCTTCTATTTATGACTCACTCATAATAACACAAGTGACTCATGCTGTCAAATTACAAGCTATTACTTTAGAAAATTATTTTTTCCCCTTCCTTTTGGGTAAAATATGACAATTTTCACTATTTTGTTACTAAGGGCAGCTTCTTACTACTTAACAGATTCTCAGAATTCTATTTTCTAAGTAAAGCATATGCCACAAAACACAAAAGCATCTCCCACCTCTTGTCTCTCTCACAGATGAATACATGGGAAACAGAAGAATTATTTAAAACTAGTTCCAGAACTTCAGAGCTTGTTGATCAGTAAATTGTATTTCAATCACCAGATTTTATCTGGACAATACTGCTTTGGTTTTATTGAAAGATGGTCACTGTAAGCCATGAGCACATGTTATAAAATTATTTACTAGGCAGTAAAATTATTTACCCTTGGCACTGCCAGCCTGAAGTGCTCCATCCGAGGGATTTCTGGTCTGACTCCCCAGTGAGGTTATGTGGTGCTTTCCCATCCAAAGTGTGGAAGGATGTCCTTAGGTGGGAATCAGCTTGCACAGCTGGAAATGGGATATTTCCTGGGTCAGAGAACACCATGAAGCTGCTTGTTCCCTGAGAGCTCAGGCAGTCCCTCTGGCCACCTTCTCTCCACACACACACTGACTCACTCTAGCCCTCATTTTTTTCCATGATGAAAGCAGAACCTTACACACACTCACAAAAATCTAACGAATTCCTGTACTCCTGTCCATTCTGTAGTGCCTCACCATTTTGCCACTGCAGCTCTGCCTAGTGATTGTCGTAGCCCTGAAAGGCCAGGCCCTGAAAGCCCAGCTGACTCACTTTCGTGTGGGGAAGCTGTGGCATCCTGATGATTTCCTCTAATTACTCTCYCAAATGAGGCCCAGCATTGTCTGGCTTGTGCCTATTTAACTTCAGAGTGGAGATCATCAGTGGAGCATCCTTTTATTAAATGCTACTTTCCTCTGCCTGTCTCCCTTTGCCTCCTTCCCTCCTCCCTAGTGGGTCACTGGAGCACATCCTCACTAATTATCTGCTGTTAGGAGTGGTTAAAGTTGCAAGAGAAAACCTCTCTGCAAGCTCTTTCTTATCCATCCTTCTCCTTGTCTGTYAGATCCACAATGGCAAGACCCAGAGGATGCCTACACGTGGGTTCCCTAATAGCAGGGAAGAGTATTTGTAACTAAAGTTAATATTTGCTGTTCCTGGAAGATTCTGCCTCTGTCCATATCTCTTACAAATACCATTCCCTAGGGGAGGCACATTTCTTCTGAGGGCAGAAAATACATCAGTCAAGGTCACCTTAATTCTCTGATCTTCAGAAATGCAGAGAGAGAGATCCTGATCTTTCCTGGGTAAAGGGGAAAGATGGATCCTAGCAGGACCCTTTGCCCTGTGTGTTCCAGGCATTGCCAGCTGACCCTGCCTTGCCATCCAGACATGGATCAGGGGCTTTAGAAAGCAAACGAGCTGCTCCTTCGCACAAGCATCTTCCATGTTGGGATATTCCTTCTGAAAGTGCTGCAGTTCAGGGCTGAATCACAGCTCTAGGTCTGGGCCACGCACTGCCTTTTCTCACATGGACTCTCTGCCAAAAGCAACATTCAGAGAACTCTTCTTCCTGCCAGACCCATCATAATCCAGGTTTTAAAGCCTTTTCTCCTTTAATCCTATCGAACTTATTCCTTCTTATCTATTCTTATGTTCATAGAGAATAGAGTAAATGTCTTCATTTGATTGTTCATTACATTTCCTCTAAATGTGTTTTAATGCTTTTAGCTTCTCTTTTTCTCCTATTCTTAGGTCAAAAATCAGCCTTGATGGAAAGAGAAATAAATCAGAACCCCCAGGCCCTTCTTTGGGATGGTAACAAGATATTTGGTGTAGCAGCCAAATATGCTAGCAAGCATGATATGGGAAGCAGCCACTGACTTGAGGCTTGCCAGGAAAAGACAAGCATCAGAAGTAAACCAGCCTCTCTCTCATTTGATATCAAAGTTTTTTATTAAAAGATTCTTAATACAAAGATACCTAAAGGTACCATGCAACTGCTGCACTGGAAAATCTGGATTGGTGCAGTCTATATTTAGAAATAAAGCCACCTCACACTAACATACTTAAGGATTTTTTCCCTGTCTGCACTGGAAGATGGTTGTCAGCAATGAGAATAACTCCTGGAAGTGTCAGARCTGTAACACAAAAGGTGAATGTTTGTGACTACAGTTCCACATTGCCTCATATCTGCTCTGTAAGAAACCGCTCCCTGATGGAAAATGGAACTAAAAAATAAATAAAAGGTCACAAAAGGGACCCTGATATATCCCTAAGCACAACAGCTTGAAATAAATTTATTTATGCTAAATGCAAAAGTAAAGCCTGAGAGAAAGCTATGAACTGAGCAGAATGGAAACAGCACTTTAAAACATAACATGGCAAGTAGGAAGAGAGAACTGGGGGAAAATGAATGACTGGGTGCATTATAAACATGTACACAACGTCTGCTCCATGGAAAACAGCAACTGCAGCTCACAATCTGTTTGGTAATTATGGCAAAGCAGAGCCCAGGCACTGCCAGGGAGGCAGCACACAGAGCACAGGAACACGAGGCTGTGCCGAGGGGTGAGGATGTTATAAACTGCAGGAAATTGTTTATTAATACACAAAGCTCTGGAGCAGGCCACTTGCAGTGGTAAACACAGTACCTGGGACAAAAATAGCTCTGGAGATAGAAAGGACAAGTAGTATGAGGGAAAATATGGACAATGGCTTACTGGTGGGACAGCCCAGTGCAATGACAATAGATAAGAATCAAGGAGAAAAATTAGTTTCCCATTCTTGTTGTAATTTTGCAAGCTTCAAGAAAAGGTCCTGAGAAACTGTGTGCCTAATTTTCATAGAGAAATTGTCTCATTGAGGTTAACAGATGAAAAGTGAACCCAGTTTCATTCAAATTAAAAATAAAGCAGAGGGTTTTGAATTTTGCCAATAAAAGAAATAAAAAATTTAATGTCACCTGAAGACCATATGTCAGATATTCATCACTTGCTAAATGCCTTTTTTCCCAGCTTAGAAGTTGATGCATTTCCTATGAGAGTAAGAGGGGCTGTGTTGTGGAGAAGGCCAGGCTGGAGTTTAAGGCCAGCTGTAACCTTAAACTTGAAACTGGTACAAGGAAAAAAAGAGCTGAAAAGGAAAGGTTTTAATCAAATCACCAATCCTATACAGACTAACACAGAATCAAAAAGCTAAATACATGAACAAAACCTCTACCTGCCTTACCAGAAGAAAAATTTAAAAGAGGAGGAATTCATTTGAGAGCACATACCTTGCCTGTTAACCAAACACTGTCCCCTGGGCTTCTTCCAGGAGACTTCCTACATCAGGGAGTGTTGTTGCAATTCCAGGGACACGATGGGACCCAGCCTAACACAGGTGCAGGCAGCACAGCACAGGAACAGCCAGGAAAGGTGCTGTGGAACACAGGTCCAAAATCTCTCTTGAACAGGCTGCCATACATGGGATCCTCTGCTGGCAGAGGATCTCTGGGGACCTCCTGCAAAGAAAGGCCAAGATGGTTAGGAAAAACAGAGGTTACACACACACCCCCCCTTTCCTGCTTCTGTTGGAAGGAATTCCCTGGTGCCCTCTGGCACTGCAGACTGCTGGCTGTACCTGTGAACTGGTGTCCCAGTGCTGTACCTGTGTCATGGGTCTAAACCAGCAGCCTCTACTCCTCAGGAGGCAGTGGTTTACCCACAAGTATATTACCAGTAACTTGCTCAAAGACATGAATCTCCATACACCATCTCAATGTTTATTTGTGCCACCAGCTCACTGTTATACTAACAATGAAGCCTCTAAGGCTTGTAAGTACGTATGAGTAGCTACAAACACCTGGTTGTTGCACTGGTATAATGGAAGGTACACTGTGCTCCTGTGCTGTTACCGATTCCTCAAAAAACCACAAAAAATACCTTACCTTCAGAATATACTTTTTAAAAATTATTTTTCCTCAAGAGCCTTCCCCTGGCATTCATTTCAGAACCTCACTTGTGCTGAGGTTGTTACAAACACAATGTTTGGCCAGAAATTTCTAACAAACATGAATTTTCTGACAAAAATCTATGTACATTAGGGGAACTGGCTCAGAAATTGCCAAAACTGACCTGTACACCTTGACTCTGCCAACAGCAACAAAGACAATTTCAGTGGGTATTACCTGGCTGCTTTCTTTTAGGAGAACCTCTGCCTGAGACAAGAGCTACAGCAACACACACTGACTGGACCTTGCTCTCCTCCAGCTGTATCCCWAACTGAGGAAACTGGAATGGGCAAACTCCCCAAGCTTCCTGGGGAGCCCCCTACTAAGAAATCATCAGAGGATGTTCATGAATGACTGACGTGTCCTCATGAATGCCAAAACCAACAACCAAATAGGGAAGATAAGAAGGGCTGTATCTGCAAGTAAATGCAGGGATTARCAAAGAGGCTGGATTGACACCTGTAAAACTTTAATCCTTCATATAAAGTACAAAAGTCAGCTAACATGCTGCCAGGAAAACCTTCCCCTGAAGCACCACACCATAATCSTGGCTCYTYATGAGAAGGAGCTCTTCCCTGAAAAGGTGTGTGCAATGTTTCATTCATCATCTGCCTTGCTTTTTAAGGGGGAAGATGGGGAGATAAAGATTAGGCTGGTTTGGGGATGTTGTATTAGGGAGTAGATTTGCYTGAAGGCCAATATTAACCTAACCTTGCTAATCTAATTCAGTAATTCCTTGGGACACGGCTGTTCATCAGCTGTTGGCAGGCAGGGATTTTCTGGATGCAGGAAGACCGCAGTTTCCTCTTCGTTCTTAACCCTCATGGACATTAACTGCTGATTGCTGATCACAGCTGAACCTTTTAAATGAGTCCTCATTCCTGTCTGCCACACTCCAAGTCTGATGGATTAAAAAAAAACCAGCGAAAGTACGTGGTAAGACTTTCTGGTTTTCCCCATCCTGTACTAGAATATTTTAAAGAGGGATAAGAAGTTAGAAGAAGGTTCTGTTCAGCCCATACTGTTCGGCCCTGGCCGAGCCGCTGCCCCGGGCACGGCGGCCGCCTCCCCTCAGCGAACACAGCGATTTGCAACATCCAAACTGTTCTGTGACGGAAACACACTCGTSCAGGAGCACAKCCAACATAAAGTCTGGACTTGGTTAGACACGGCAGCGGTGGTTGTTCCGTGAGCTGAGGCGGAGCAGCGCAGCTCTCAGGGCAGAGCTCCGCGCCCGCCCCGAGCCCCCCCAGCTCCCGCCCTCTGCAGCAGGAGCGGCTGTGCCGAGCCAACACCTCAGTGCCGGGGGTTGCTTCCAGTTCCTGAGGGAAAAACTTCTCCAAAGCGCGTTCTGTGCCTGGGTACTGCAGCTCCGCGGGGGAAGCCTGTGCCCGGAGCAGATCCCGCAGTGTCAAACAYGGGCACTTCCAGGAACGCGGGACCTGCCACGGAGCCCTCCCGGCCGGGGGCCCAGGGCCAGCAGAGCCGGGGCTGCGAGGACAGCCCAGGGCACTGGCYCAGAGATKTCACTACTCCCTGGTTGGRTTTGCTTTTTTGAAAACAAAAACCTTTTGTCCACGTACCAACATGACRTGATGAAGCTGCTGTTGCTGGCACACACCAAATCCTGCTCCTGCCAAGCAGCCAAATCTGCTGGCTGAGAAGGGACCGAGGTTTGGGTCTGAGCTGGCACTGTTTTGTTACCTGAGAAACTCAGAAAGACATTTCAGTTCACATGGACCTGGATCTCGGAATAGACACATTCCCGGGAGCCCTTCTGCCTCTCAGGGGAGCAAACGCTCAGGAACAAGCAGTGAGTGAACAGGGGAAAAACTCAGCATTAAATGCAAACCCCCCCAAATCTCATTTTATTCTATTTAAACAAATTTGATCTTTACATTGGCAGCAAACTGCTCAGAAAAATTTATATCCCCAAAACCCCCCTGGCCCCAGCAATGACCCACAGACCACATGAGCTCCTCAAGACAAAGCCTGGTTGCTGCTCGCGGCAGGTTAGCTCCTGACTCACACCAGCTCCCTACTTCATACTTTTTAGTTTTTTCTTGCCAGGAGACTGCAACTACTTGCCTAAAGAAATGAAATAAACAGTGAGCACTTGCCAAAGTACTCCCACCACTTGGAGCAGTTTGTTTTTCAGAACATTCAGTGCCAGACTACTGAATGGGAAAGAGAAGCAACAGGAGAGTAAAAACCTTTCCTTTAAGTATTTCTGAAGTGCTGATCACAGTAGCACTGAGATATTCATAGCCCTTTTATTTCTTGCTGAATGGAAATGGAAAAAGATCACATCTTTCCTTAAAAACCCAAATGGACAAAATGGGAAGTTTGAACAAACCTGGAAAATTACGAGCTGCTTCTACAGCCATCACTGACTACAGCAGGAATTGAAGATGCTTATTGAAAACTGGGAGAAGTCCCTAACAAATACTATTTGAAAAACTGTCAAAATATTTAAAAACATTACATTGTCAACAGAATTGAAAATTAAGATTGATAAATCACGATTGCAAACATTGAGGGGCTGTAGAAGTACAAATAACAGCCCAGTGCTAAATTCTAGACAGCCAAACCACAAGAAAATTCATCAACAGCAAAATAAAGGAGTCTTAAAAAGCTTTATTAAATAATACAGGTTGAAATAACATAGTCCAGTGCTAGACTCTGAACAGCCAAAACGCAAGAAAATTCATCAATGGCAAAATAAAGGAATCTTAAAAAGCTTTAATAGAGATTCAAATTATTTACATCCAAACTGTCCATTTTAAGTAGTACTAGCACTTAAGGCACAACTTCTCCAAAACTAGCCAGGAAGTTAAACAAGACTCAATTACAAGTAACAATGCTTTTTTTTGTAACACTGTGTGAAACCAAAACTCTAAGCCATGCACTGGGTCTGCATTCCATTCATCTATTTGCCTGCATAGTTTTGCATACAAAGTATTTTGCATGAAATATTTTGTTATTTCACTTTCCTTAAGGTCCTTAGGAGAGCTCAGACAGCCAGAATATTATTCACAGTTAAAACTGGGATACTTGCTATATGTAAACAAAGCCCTTATCTGATAGATGCAAACCCCTGCTTATAAATAAAAGTGACTGGGATGATGATTATATCCTCAAAATAAAGAATTCCTACCAGAAAAAAGGTCCACTTAGAAGGCACATGCTTTCACATTCCCAGCTGAAGAAAGTGCTTACAGTACCAAGGAATACTGCAGTTGTACCCAAAGGAAGCAACACTAAGTTTTGGTTGTCTTTTTTTAAATTATTGTTATAAAACTCCTCCAAATTATTCACAGTTGTTCCAGCACTCCTAATGCTAAACCAGCATATTGTGCTGATGAATCCCAGTGTAAGGCTGAACAGAGGAACACTTATCAGTGCAATACATTCCTGAGTTTTTGGAACGCAAAATAAAAATGAGTTCTTCGAAATATACAATCCTTCAAGTTTTTGGCTCATATTTCACCTGTTTTTCTGATTTCCCTTTTTTAAAAAGTTCATTAAAAAGAAATCTAATTTTTACAAAAAGTAAATAAAAAATTGTTACCACTCTAACTCAGATATAATTTCTAGTCGCTTGAAGAGTGCAAGAAAGCCACATTAACATAAACACTGCTTTTCGTGCAGGCAGCACTATATTGAGCAAAAAACAACAGATAAAACAAGTTTTTGAGAATTGAAGCACTGACATAAAAAAATAAATTCAAAGAGCCCTAAATATTAAAAAAATAAATAAATTAGGAAACTAGTTATATTCAAGAGCAAACTTGAATTACATCACAACTGCTGGAGTTCTTGAACTTGCTAAGGCACTGCTTTCTTGTCTGTTCTTTTATTTCCCAGCCCTAGTGCACGAGGATGAGTCCTGCTGCCTCTAACGGGAGGCGTAGCCCACGCTCCAGAGCGTGCCTGAGGGGCTCGTTTGGCTGCTCGAGGACTGGGAACTGAAGGAATGTGCAGGTGACACAAGGGAACCTAAAACGGGAAGGAGAAAACAACAATCAGACTCGGGAATGGTGGCAGAAGGAAGAAACAAATAACTGCTGCTGATCACTGCTGAACACCGGCAGTGAATCTAAGGATCCATTCAAAGTGAAGTAATGCCTTTAGCTTCTTGCCTCTTGAAAAGGTATCTTACAAGTATCAAAATTTTGTAGGTCTTCCTGTTCCGGACTTCTGAAGTCTGAGGGAGGCACAATGCAATTMATCTCAGCAAGTGACATTTATCTGCATTTGCCTTATTTTATCTGAAGCATCAGGCACGTGTGTTTACCAACAGGCCTGCAGCTCACTGTAACTTAAACGCATCTGTAATAATGTGAATTATTTTTAATAGCCAGTCTCGATTACAGACCTTCCTACATTCAATTCAAATGCAATGGCCAGACTAATCAATCAGTTCATTCACTTCTAACTGGAGGACAGCTGCTTACTGTTAGGGGTGTGCTGAAGACTTGTCCTTGGGTATAACACTGGYTGATTGTGCTGTCCATTTGGTGAGAAAAATGCATGGTAGGCTGCAAGACAGTTGAAAAAAAACCAAAATCATTTCACATGGAAATTATTCCTTTTTATCTTACAGCTAAGGCATTCTAAGAAATTAGGGAAAAAAATACTTGTGCAATCTTTCCTTCTCTTACCTATGATCATAACAGCTGTCCCTGCTAAGAGTGCAAAAATYGTGAAGATCATCACTTGGTAAGACTCAACAAACTGCTGGAAGAGAGTGGCTTCATCTGTAGAATGGATTAAGAGGAGACAATATTGAGTTACAAGAGCATCTTCTCCAATCTGCTTTAAGAATTAACAGTTCTTAAACTGAAATAGCCAAAAGCAAGTTTTATTTATAGCAAATAAGTGTAATCAAGTTAGATAATACAACTTTGATTCYAGTGACCATTTCCAACGCAGTTTTCAAAATTTGCTAATGACAGCTTAAGATGTTGGAGGTTGTAGCTGCTCCATCCCTGAACAAAGCCAGGCTGGATGGGGCATGAAGCCATCTGGTCTAGTGGAAGGTGTCCCTGCTCATGGCAGGGGCTGGAACAAGATGAGMTTTAAGGTCCCTTCCAACCTGGACCCTTCTGGAATTCTRTGATTCTATATAGAGTGTCCTAAATCTGTGCTTTACTTTCTCAGCCCCAAAATGCTGACCTGTTTTCAAAATAGCAAAGCATGCTTGAGAGTAAACAAAAGCAGAGTGAAAAAGTAATTCCTTTCAGATACTGTATCACTGGTATAGTCACGTCAACTTAGAGAGTATTCTAGGCTGACCCCAAAGAAAGATGTGTTCAACTTCAGTCACAACGAGCAACTGTATTCCAGGCTTCTGGCCACAGAGAGCAGCTCACATGTCACTGATAATGTCAGCTCCCATCTCCCATTTTAACACACCACCGTTTATAACCTCGTGAACATCAGTGGAAGTTAGAGGTTTATCCTGGCATGTGAATTCCAGAGATAAACTTACATCTCATTGGTGCAGTGGTTCTGTCAGTCAGGTAGAGCACTGTCACTGGGATAGTGATGGACTGGTCTGTCATGGGACTGGAGACAGTCAGAGAGGTGGACAGGGAGCCCTGGCTTGGAACTCTGGGATCAGCCAGGCTCACAGTGTACACCACGTAACTGGGCACCCCGTAGGATTTCTCCTTCTCCACYACCCTCACTGTTGGGGACTCACATTTCACCTGCAGAGGGAAAAAACCACCTGAAACAGATTGCTTGGGACAGCACAGCACACATCCATCTTCCAGGCCAGGTGTCAGAAACAGTTTATTCCACAGAAACACAGCAATTCACCCCTCAAGAGGAGTCAGATGTACTTTTACAGTGACACCTGCAGCACTTCCCCCCCGGTTACTGCCAAGGGTGCCCCCTTTCACCTGCCATTTCTGTAGGTCTGGGCTAACCCCACACAGCCAAAATCCAAGGGTCCCTTAGTGGGCTGTGTGAACCATGGGCAGTCAGTCACATGTGCACAGGGATCAGGCAGGTTTCTGCTTCCTGACCTGTGGGCTGGTTCACACATCCCAGGTAGCACATCCAGGTGAGCCTGACACACTTGTACCRCCCAAAACCCCAGGGCCAGCTTGGATGGGGCCCTGAGCAACCTGACCTAATGAGTGACATCCCTGCCCACGGCAGGGCGTTGGAACAAGATGAGCTTYGGGGTCCCTTCCAACCCAAACCATTCTGGGATTCTGTGAAAAGCGAAAACTGAGGAAGAACACATTCCAAGACGAGTATTTCCAACTCATCTCAGGAACAATCCTGACACGCCCATTCATGAGAAAGCCACATGCGACAGCTCAAAATGCCTTCAGCCGTGCCGTGATACTTCCTGGCCACGCACTCACCTCCAGGCTGTCGAGGATTTCAGTGGCACCAAATATCTTCAGGACCGAGCTCACGTCCTGGTTGCTGAGGAGCATCTCGCTCTGGTCAGCGTAGAACCAGCGGTTGAAGGGCACGTCGGCGCCCAGCCGCTCCCCGGCCGCGGGGCTGCCCCGCACCCACGCCGTGACCCACAGCGCGGCCTTGCTCCTGCTCAGGTGCTTCAGCTGCTTGTCAGTCAGGCTGTGCATCCTGATGGAGCACGTGTAGTGTCCTACAGCAACGAGACAGCTTGGGCTGTTAATTGCTCACCTTTACGGGTTTCTCTCCACACACGGCGAGATTTCTGGGACACCTTTAGAGAAAAGCTAAGAAAGGTGGCAAAATTCAAGCAGCAGCAAGATTAGGAGTGTGTAGGTGAATGGGACAGTGTCTATTGGGTCAAACATCACAATCCCAGCACTAAAACTACAGAATTGTTCCTTGTCTCAAACTAAACATCATGAAAAAACCACTAAACTGGAAGCTTCCAGCCACATTTTATTTTAATACGCCACTGAGACTCAGTCCCACTTTGAACATAAAATTTATGCTARTATTGAAAGGCTTTACTGAAAACAAGATTTACCATCCTATTTCATATTCTTTTCAACTAGTGTTAAAATTTGAGCCAGTTACCATCACCATAATCAAGTCTGTGAAGATGTAGTTTATTTATAAAAGCTCCTTTAAAAGTTATATATTCACTATGTTTCTAGTCTCATACGGGTCCAATTAATCTGTTATTAGCAATAAAGGTAGTCAAAGTTTCCCTGAGAATGGAAGATAAAAAGCATCACTAACAAGCAGAACTTGCCAGGTACATATTCTTACCTGAAACTGCATCAAATCCAGGTTCTGCTACAAAAATATCCTGTGCTGGGAAGTCAAAGGCATCATTGATGAAATCGAGATGGCAAGTGATAATGGACTGTGGTTGTAACTCAGCAATGGCTTCAATCTGAGCAGGCAAGCACTCCCCTGGGGGAAGGCAAAAAATTAATCTCTAATTAATTACAAAATAAAATTGTGACTAATTAATTTTAATTAATTAAAAGTAAAATCATGGCTTGTAGTATCAGGTTATTCTGCCACCTTCTGAAATAGTTTCACAAGGTTATGAAGATCTTAAAATAGCTGGAAATCACAGACAGCTGTCCTTGCTCAGGTCTAATCCCAAAGAGATAGCAATGAAAATTTTACATGTTGTGGGATTTTCTTGACAGGAATAATTTATTTACAGGGAAGAATCAACTAGAGAGAATTTTCAGCTTAAGATGTCTCTTGAATAACTTATATAATCCTGGGAGTCTCGGTTTAAATTTTAGTAGCTGGCAAGATTTTTTTTTTTGGTAGGCTAATAATTTACATATGGGAAAATAAAATACTATTGGAACAAACGCTAATTGTTAAGCTAAAAGCTAAAAAGACCTATAATCACACAAAATACAGCTTATTAAATAAAGGACACAAGATGATGCCTACTCTTTGTATTGAGTCTAAGTGGTGGTAAGTTCTGTAAAAGATTTAAGGAATAGTAACTGCTTTAAACATGTTCAGTAAGAAAATATAGTAACTTCAAGGAGGCAATTGCAATTAAACATGTAAGTAATTAGCTAGTTGCCCATTAACTGTTTATTATATGATCAAAAATGGTACTTCTATTGAAATCTACTGATTTTATTAGTTGTGAAATGCTAACAGTGCCCCAGAACACCTTCCAAATTATGTCCCCTGGCCCAAAGATTCTTCTAGAACTCCTGGGAAATGCACTAAAGGGATCTTGTTACCCCAGTTTCATAGACCCTTAAACAACAAACAAAAACCCCATAACACAAACCAGAGCCACCTATCACGAATACACAAATGCACAAAAAACCATATGCATAAATTTTTTTTTTATCATACCTTTCAAATTTTTATTTGTTTCCCCAATTGAAATTATGACTTTTGAGGCTGCAGCTCCCTGTAAGCCTGTTTGCATTCCACTGACATGCATTGCTGTGGTCCTCTGAGGTGCATTAATCAAGATCTGAAAAAAGGATGAAGTACATTGTTAACAAAAACTGTTTAAAGAAATAAAAATTAAGGCAAAACCAGACTGGACTGGTTGTGAAAGACTCCACGAGGTCATGTTTTTCTTTGAAATCCCACATTTCTCTAATATTAGAAACTGCCTTTCCAAGCAATTTAAGCTAGCAAAAACATTTTGTCTTTCTACCCAACCCCCAGAAGTTAATATGCATAAAGCTCTATGTCTAAATTTAATTTAAAAAGAATGTCTAGTGCTTATGCTGGCTGATGCAGTGAATTGTGTCAACAGTAAGATTGCATTGCAGATAAACAAAATAATTTAATGGAGTACTTCTGATCAGTGATGCATGGCACAACACTTGAGAAAGTTCTTTCCAGCATCTCATCCTGCAGTGAAGCTTCATTCATGAAAGCAGCCRTAATCAAAAATTGGTTAGCACCTGCACGCAACTTAGTCAACAAAGGAATCAAAATGTACAATATAAGAACAGTATAGGGGAAAAATCAAAATTATTATGCTAAATTTTCCTCCTTAGCACAGATAATTAAAAAAACTATGATGTGTTTGGACACATACCAAATACTTTCCAACCATGTGCATTTCTAAAAGAACATTTCTAAATATTTATAGCAAAAAACCCCCACAGGATACAATTTGGTGAGGGTCCACCCAAAACAAACTGACCTCAGCAGGAACTGAACAGTGCCTCACCTCTCTGTAGGTTTTCAGTAACCCAGGAATCTCATAGTAGACAGTGACCACCCCAGAGTCCCTTGCCAGGGCCACGCCAGTCTTGGAGTCCACGAGAAGAAGAGAACTTGAGGAGCTCCACACGCCCGGCAGGCCTGGAAGACACCATGGGAGCACTGCTCAACACCCTCCTGGCAACTGCAGCATTTCCTGGGCACACTGCTGG
>JACAXG010000216.1:494386-557019 GCA_018881555.1 Amblyornis subalaris | reverse complement strand
ACACACACACACACACACTTTACCTCACTGTGCCTTGTCCTGACATCCAGAGTGTCCCTCTTGGTGACAGACCAGTGGAACGTTAACCCTGGGACAGCACTGCCAAAGCAGAAAGGAGTCTGACTGCTGGTGATGCCCATGACATAAACTGGCATCTAGAAAGAGAGAAACCAGCCTGCTTAGGTGATGCCAGGATGCAAACCAAACACCTGCACACAGCAATGAGAACTAAACTCAAAATTCACTGATCAAGAGATGGGGTCTCTTATGAAGAAAATGGTTTGGCTGCTGCTTATGCTGCAAGGATGCATCACACASAAGACTCAACCCCCAACTTGTCAAAAGTCAATTTTGATTCCTTCTCATTTGGTAYGTGCTCTACAAACACACAACACAAGGATTGTCACAGTTTTATTTTTAATCTTCAAAGCAATTYCTTCACCTGGGATCAATGAGCTGGAATCACTGGCCATTTCAGAATGAGTAACTAATGGGGGAAGAGAGACTCTTCAAAAACAGATTTATTGAAAGATAATCTAAGCAGTCTCTGTTCTGGATAGAATGGACATACTGAAGATTGTCAGCATATAAAGGAAGGAAGTCTACACTTCAGAGAAGAGAATGACAATGAGAAAACCCTTCTCCAGATTAAAGGATGCTTCTTCAGCACGGCCTGAATTACTAAAAATCTGGTGTAGAAGGTAAACTTGTTTTGAATTCTGATTTAGTATTAGAAAATCACAGAAGGGTTTGGGTTGGAAGGGACCTTAAAGCCCATCCAGTTCCACCCCCTGCCATGRGCAGGGACACCTTCCACTATCCCAGGGCRCTCCAAGCCCCATCCAACCTGGCCTTGGACACTTCCAGGGATGGGGCAGCCACAGCTTCTCTGGGAACCTSTGCCAGGCCTCACGTCCCTCACAGGAAAGCTGCTCCACTGACAGCACAATCCCTGCAGCAGCAGCAGCGGTGCCTCCCAGAGCTGCAGTGCTGCCACCAGATGATCTGACAGGAATGGTCACAACCTGCAGGTCAACAGGTGAAGGCAACAGAAGCCAATCCCAAGGCAACTGACCTGAGTACCAGTCTTCATTCGTGTAATGGGTGCACGAATTCTGACAGCTGTCAGCTGTACCACCTCCACTTCCACCTTGTCCTGGGAAGGAGGAAGGGAAGACACTGTAAGCACTTGTCAAACAGGAACTAGATTTCACTTTCAGGCTCCARCCACTACTTTGCCATTATCTAATGACATTGCCATGTGATTTGCATGACTTGTCAGAGAAAATATAGATGGACAAATTCAGTAGAACTGTAAAACAATACAAAAGCATTAAATTGTGATTGATAGGCATTTCAAAACACCCCCTAAATTGAAAAAACAATTCTCTGCTCAAAATTACTGATGACAAGAATGATGGAGCTGAGAGGTGAGAGACAGCAGTGGACAAGATCACAGGGATCCCAGGAGAAGAGRGATAAATAAACCCAGGAGGTAAAGGGAGACATGCAGAGAATTAGAAGGAAATGAGGATTGTAGAGCACCAAATGGGACAACTGAGAATAAAAGGATGATCTGTGTGACACTGRTATCTCCTCTTCATATACCCAGACATTCCTGATAGATTTTATTCCTGCTGTATACTGGGGAGGAAAGGTCAGACCTGGACCTCACTGGGCAGCAGATTTACCTTTCAAGTTCCCTTTGCCTCCTGTCACACCATCAGGGCAGACTGCTGCCCATGCATTAAAAAGCATAGATTTCTTTATATTTTATTTTTTAAAAAAATTACTTTGTTTCCTCTTGGCCAGCGCTGACACCTTTCAAGCAGCAGAGCTTTGTGGTTCGCAGCAGCTGTCYGGCCTTGACCTCAAAGGAAGAAGTCATAGGATTTGGCCCAAGTTCTGTTGCTCTGAGTCTCATGCAAGTCCCAGGGACTTGTGCTCCCTTGCAGGCCTGCTCAGCTCCCTCACACAGCTGTAGGAAATTCTAAGGTCACAGATTCTGATGGAATATCAGGGATTCRCTGCTTGCACCTCATAGATGGGTTCAGACCCCAACAAGAGGTGACAGTGTTCTCTACAGACTGCTGGAGCTTAAGAGACAATGTGGGTTTTAGGCAACCGTTGCCTTCTGGATCCTACTGACCTAAGAGGGAATGCAGGCAAGGGCAACCTTCTGCTGTGCTAGAAAGGCTTCTTTAGATGGGCTTTTCTAGATGCACTAACCAATCTTAAAGATATCACACGGGTCATAAAGCCTCCCTGGTTATGTGTAAAACTTTGGTTTAAGGCACAGCAAGATTTACCTACCTGTTCAAAATAACCCCTGTGGCCAGCATGTGTGCAAATTCACAGGCCAGGGAGTAAGAAACACTGAGTTTTCATGTTCAGGAAACCAAAGAAGTGCACAAGGTAACACTGCTAATGCAAAACGACTATCTGCCTCCTTTTAGAGCCAAAGCCAGGAGTTAGAGAGCCTCTTTCAGCCCCCAACAGTATCACAAACATTACCTGGGACACCACCACGAGTTTCTCTGTCTCTGCATCAACAGCCTGCAGCACTCCTGTCACCACCCCGTTGCCAATGGCCACTCCTCTGACCAGCCCAGAGCTGTTCACTGAGGCAATGTGCTCGCTGTCGATGGAGAAAATGATGTTGGACAGAGGCTGGGGGCCTCCTTCAGCAGTGATCTGTTAGAACAGCACACAGAACAACCAACCCTTCAGACAGTTCTTCTGGTTTATGTTACAGGGGACACCCCTCCCTGCTCAGCACCACAGTCTTCAGTGCTGTCTGCACCTTCCCAGGGCAGCTCAGGGCTTATTCCTCCTGCACGCTGGTCCCTGCCTGATGTCAGACTGGGAAATACATGAGCTGAGCACAGAAGTGGACCCTGTGCCTCAGAGTGTCATGGGCTGATGCCACCTCCACTCCAGAAAGTTTCAGAAAACTTCACCTCCCTTTCTCTTCACCACCCTTGCTGCAGAGCTCTGCTCTGTGCTTCAGTTTGTACAAATAGCCCACTGTGCCTAAGCTGATGGAACTGACAAGTTCCATTCATGCTGTGCTGGTATTTAACACCAGAAAAGCTGACACTCTATTGACAAAAACAAATACCAGCCCTTTGATCCAGCAATACAGCAAAATGTAAGGTGACTCGAGAATGAAACTATTCTTGTTGAGAGGAGCATTCACCACAGAAACACAGAATGGTTTGGGTTGCAAGGGACCCTAAAGCTCAGCTCGTTCCACGGGCAGGGACACCTTCCACTATCCCAGGGTGCTCCAACCTGCCTTTGGACACTTCCAGGGAYGGGGCAGCCACAGCTTCTCTGGGCAYCCTGKGCCAGAGCCTCACCACCCTCACACTGGAATTTCTCCCCAATATCCCATCTAACCCCGTCCTCTGTCTGGTCGGAAGCCATTCCCCTTGTCCTATCACTCCAGGCCCTTGCCCAAAGTCCCTCTCCAGCAATCCTCTCAGTCCATTCAGTGTGAATGCAGCTCAATGTTGAGTATCTACTGCTGAAAATCAAGTTGTGTATATTCATTTTACAACAGAAATTACATAAGAAAGAAAATATGTAAGAACATATCTCACCTGAATCATGGCCCCAATAATCAGGGTCACYTTCCTTGGCAATAGTCTAAATGGGGGAAAGACCTAAAAAGAGAAATACCAATACCTGTGTTCAGGATCTTTCTATCAGATAAATTATGTCACAAAACAGTACAAGTGTAAAACTGAGTCTTTACTTGCTTAATTASAGTAAATTGAGCATGCAGAAATTTAACTCATCATTTACAGTTAAACAACACTGGAATCTGAAACAGACTGGAATTAGGTCAACTTCCAGACACAATGATCTGTTTTCTGGCAAATTGAGTACTATACTGGAACTATAATTTATATATTCCTGTTGYACTGTAGCACAGGCTTTGTTTAGGCATATATTTGATCTGAAATGATTTACTTCAATCTGCTGTGGAGCAGAGTTGATTCTCTGTCCTCTTCTGTCAGCCACAGTTGCCACGAGACTCGTCTGCCCAATGGCCACCCCACGCACCAGGAAAGCAGCAGTGTGGTCATCCAGAGCCTCCCTGAGAGGGCTGCAGCAAAGAAGTACATCAAACAGAGAAATTCACTGAGCAAATTACAAATAGCAAATGCAAGGACTTACTTAGTGCACAGCACTTTTATCACAAGGCTGACTAAGTGACTACATCTTAAGCAAAGTTAAGGTACCCAATCACATTTCTACACATCGTGGCTCTTTGCAGCCCGTGTTTTATTGTAATATTAAATACCTGAAATGAAAATGAAACAACAGACAGAATGAGTTTGATAACATCAGATGTGTCTTCACACAGCACTCTTCACCTGACACTGTTTGCCAAGTCACTGCTTCCAAGATGCACACAGCTCCATCAGCCATTACACTGTAGGAAGGCAGCCTCATTCATCAGCCAGCAACATTCAGACTGTTAGTTCAGGCAATTCTCCTGACAAATAACAATTTTTTACCTTTTAACAGGTAATTAAGACTTCATAAAAATAAAATAAATAAAACCTCAGTCTCTGTATACTATCATGCCTCCAACCTAATACCTTTATTGATTTTTTCCTTATTTTTATTTGCAGATTCATTTCAAAAAATCTCAAAAATTTCAAAAAGTTAACTTACACAAGTGAGACAATCTGAGATGCTGCTCTTAGACTGAGATCCATGACAGGAAAGTATTTTGCCAGGAAAGGTTTCTTTGAGTCATCCAGAACTCTGACATAAGCCTTAACTGTTTTTCCAATCTCCACCTGAAACAGACACATCCAGCATTTTGCATTTAAATGGTTCTTATTTATTAGCATAAGTGTTTTCATTTTGTTTTGTATTACACTTGTAGTAGGGTAGTAAAGCCAGAGCCCCAAGGTTAGATTAGCACTGATTTTAAAGACTAATCCCTGCCAGCTAGAGTTAGTGTCAAATGAAATGGATGAATTCAGGTCCTTCAACTGGCAAGGGCATAACTAAAACATCCAGAAATATCAACACTTACTTTGTTTAAGGCGCACCCAAGCTGGCAAGTGGAATGAGTTGGGACTTTTTTTTGTTCAGTTTTAAAACCTGACATATGGAAAATGACCTTGGGGCAAAACCTACTCCTGAAAGAATTGCTCACATGCACTTTAAACAGGAGGAAATGTAAATGAGCATGTCCATATAAATTATGGATTAACATTGCTGTGTAAGTGCAAAAGATGAGATTGCTGCCACCCAGAACATGAACAGATACCTGATACTCTGAGACACTTGGATATAACCTGAAGGGATAAATTTGGGAGGGAGAAACAGAGACACAGGGAGATCTCAGTGTTTCTCCGTCACAGTATCTTGTCCATGTCTCATCTCCGTGTTCAGGATCAGCACAGGGAGTCAGGGCAGGCTGGATCAGCTCCTAATGCTGGTTCAAAGGCACTGACCTTGTCGACMACTCGCACATACAGTTCCTGGATATCAGATACATAAATTTCAGCTTCAGCTGGGGCAGGGAAAGCCAGACACAAGTCATGAATCATTACAGTCACTGATCCTGGAAGCAGAGGCTGCACCTGCAATGCCAAAAGAAAACTGCATTATAGCACTTATTTCCATTGTCTGTTGTTCACAAGATAAAACTTGTATCACTTTCAGGGCAGAAGCAGTTGGATGCAGAAATCTCGAAGCCCCAGACACAGAGAATTCTTCCACCAAAATAAAAACCAAGCTGTAAAATGTATGTAAAATATATAATGCTACTGAGCTAGTGCAAACAGCCTCCAGGCAGCAAGTGAATTAACAGCTCTTCATCTGGAACACTGTGGCATCCTGTTATTCTTCTGCCATCAGGAGAGAAAACACAAATCATTTAGAGCAACAAAACTTTTCTTAGTAGAGTGAAAAACAAAGTGATAAGGAAAAAAATAATCAAGGACAAAGATTATGCCTATAAAGCACTAGTATTGCTTCCTGCAAGATTTGTACTCTACTGTTACTGCTTTTCATCTGAGCAGCCAAAACCTGGTGGTAGATCCTTGCAAGTAAGAGGACAATTGACAAATCAGGTATTTCTTTAACAACTATTATTCCACTGATTTTTAAGAAAAAGAATGTACACATTACACTTCTGAAAAGATAAGAAAGACACCTCTGCTCACAAACACAAGCCCTAAGCACCCATCCCAAATTCACCTTTCCCAAGGCCATGCACCCACATCAGCTCCGCAGTTCTCTTGCAATTGCCTGACCTTGCCACAGACCTCAGGGACAATCCCAGCTGTTCTCTTCCCTTTCCCAGGTACCTGCCCTTTGGCCAGGGACAGCACTGAAGTTGGGTGTCCTGTGCTGTGCACTCCCAGGGCTGCTCTGAACTCTGAACAAGGGGAGATGGACAGCCAGGCCCCCCAGTGCAAAGGAATTCAATCAACTCTCAGCACTGCTCGGCAGCACCACGGGAGTCAGCAGGCGGAGCTGTGGGAAGAGCTGACATTTTGTTCTTTGAGGGCACCACTCTCACTTTTGCCTCAAAATAGAAAGGGATGTGAAGTTTTAATAAAGGTCAGCTTCCAGAACAGCAGCAGTGCCCAGAGTAGGTGCTGGGGCTGGGAAGCAGAGCAGGGGACGTGGCCAGGGGAGGGAGCTGGAATGGAGCTCAGCTGGGCCGGGAGAGCAGAGAAAGGAAACCATCAGAGGGAAAAGGGCAAGCAGGGCTACTGCAACTTTTAAAAACTCTTCCTGTCTCAGCTACCTCTCCTGCTCTCCTCTCCCATGAGGTGTCCAGTGGTCCCCCAGCATCCAKGGTTATTGCACTGCTGAACACTCTTCACTCCTGCCCTGCTATCACCCCAGGCCCAGAAAGGTTCTGTATCAAAACCAGAGGGAGAGGTACACAATTTATCCTTGGCAGCCCCAGCGAGAAGTCTGGGAATCGCTGCTGTAGATAACTTGAGTTTAGCTTCTCTGAATACTTTACTGCCAACTCACCCTCTGTCAGCTTGGCTGCTCTGGTACCTGCCATGGCAGCAGCCTGACAGAGCCTGCTCATTTCCCAGCCCGTTCTGCTGCTTCCACTGCAAAATCCAGAGATGACACTGGGATTTAACCCAAACACAGCACACAGGGCTAACAAACTTGTAAAATGCGTGGGGGGGTTGCATTCTTTTTACATGTGTTAAAAAGTGGAGTTTTCTCTCCTTTAATCTGACAGGCAGTTAAATCTCTTTCTACAACTCACAAAGCCTATCTTGCTGTCACTGCTCCACTCCTGAATTTCAGCCGAGAGCACTGAACTTATCTTGTGTACATCAGATAAACCCATGAGGGAGATCTAACTAAAAAGCTATTAAAGAGTTTGAACAGTGTAGTATGTACAGAAAAACGCCTCATCTCTTCTACTTTTTCCTCACCTCTGTGCCTAGTTGGAAAAATATTCCCACTCACACTTGCAACAGTTAGAGACCATCAAAATGTTTCAAAAATTCTTTTGATATTCTAATTTCCACCTTAATTATCATTATTTCACAACTTTATCAGCATTATTTCTTACAAGACAAATCTGTAAATTATAAGTTTATAAAATCAACTCTTTAAAAGCAACCGTTTCATCTCCAATTCTTGCCTACTGAAAGCAGCAATGAAAAACATAGTTTTTATTGTTCACTGTAGAATGCAGTTCATGTCCTGGGCCTGGATGAAGTCAAGCATGCCTGCACTTTATTTGCATCTTCCAGTGGAAAAGTGAATTAGAAACTTAATATGGAGATCAGAAATAAATTCTTTAATAGATATTTATTCACAAAATCAGGATGCAATACTGTGATAAAAAAATACCCTGAAATAGCACTAGAGGATAGAAGAATTTGAAGCTTTCAGAAGTACTGGCCTACAGCAAGTACTCCAGTATTATTTTGGAAACCAATCAATCTTATGTATAACACTTCCGAGTAATTAATCACATTATTTTACATTGTATGTTTGTGAAATCAGGAACATTTTACTGCCAAACAGTAATGGGTGAAGTACTTGGTACTGGCTTTTATCTTGTACAGAGAACACTTGTGCATCACAGCTGTAATGAAACAATTTCCTGTACCTGAAACTATACCTGAAAGTGCCATTCAAAGATCCCCTGCCTGAAGCATGACTGTGACAGGCAAACACATCCAAAATGCAGCTACTGCCTCTCTAGCCACATGTGCTGGAAAATGACCACGAGTGCTGAAGCTGCAGAACAATAACCAGGTCTCCAAAAAGGCATAAAATCACAAATACTGCACTCACCAAAGCAATGCCTTGAGTCTCCTCATGTGTCACTCTTACAATATTTGGCACACTGGTATTAATGAAAAAATATCCAGAACCTTGTTGGATGAGAAGTTCTGCCTGCAAAACCAGAAAAGCATCCAAAATTAAGATTTTATCTTTCTAGCATGTTGCTAAAACTGGTTTCCTTACCCATATTCTGTCATGTGTGATGTTTTCCTGCCTGCAGTTAGAAAGTAGCAGAATAACTCCTTACCTGTACATCAGGGTGGTTGTAAACAGAGACTCCAGTAGGGCTCACTTTTACATCTTCCACGAGCATCAGTACAATCGTGGCAGGCCCTGGCAGCAGAGATTCATCCTGAAAAAACAMGTTTAGCAGTTACAGCAAAGAGATAGAGAACAGTGCAAGTCTCCTGTGTGTGCAGGGAGGATGTTTAAAGCAGGGGACCAAAGAGCCAGAGCAGGAGAAGCTGAGGTTATCAGATGCCCACAGGATCCAGATGGCTCAGCTGCCAGTCCTCCTGCACAGGGAAGGCCATCCTCAGGGCATGGGGTGTTCTGCACCCCTGGCCAAGGCAGAGAGCAAGCCAGGCACTGCAAGATCAGTGAATCAGGGCTGACATGCACAGCCAGGGTATTAACTCTGACACATGGCCTAAGTTCATACAGAATGATAAGGCAAACACAAAAGTTTTCTTTTACTTCTAACTCATCTTTTCATGATTCTTCTTAGCAGGCCACAAAAAGAAATTCTTCCTTAAATRTAAGTACATAAACACTGGACCAGATGCAGGTTTAATCACTCACTCATAACAACATTAGCTCAGAAAAGGAAAAAGGTTTTTAGAGGAAGTTACTACTCTGTACCCATTTCACCTAATTAGTAGAATTATYTCCTTGATGTAGAAAGGATGTCATCTTTCCCTAATGACATAATAGGGTGTTCCACTTAAACATGGAACAATGATCRAGACATCTTAATATCCCATGTACTAGATTTTTGTTTGTGTTTTTGGCTGCAAGAAAGGAGTATGGACAGGTCTGAAAGAAGAATAGAGCAGCCCATTGCTACTTGAAAAAAGCAGCCAAGTTACCTCATTTAAAGAAACAACACATGAGCCTACAAAGTGTAGCAGAAGGGGCATCTACAACTACTCTTCAGTTATTGAAAAGAATCCTCCCAAACTTGAACACAGAGAATAAAACTGGAGAGAACTCCAGYGCCATTTTACACGGATGTACCCCACTCTGAATTACACCAAACTTCTCTGAATTCAAGGCAAAGTTTAGAGCATTCACTTTTCTAATTAATTCTAAAAGTAAGAAAGAATATTGAAAATTGGTCTAACAAAGCAGAGCCCAGTGAATTACAAACTCATTACAGAACATCAAGTGTCCATAGTGCAACTCCATGTTTTAAGAGAAAGAAAACGAAACAACCAAATATGTCAAGTAACTCTGCTGGCCAAGCAACTGTGTCTCTGCTTTAGTAATTCTGACTAAGCTGAAGTCAAATTCTTCAAGGGAAATGCATTTACACCATGCTTCCCAACAGGAGACTGGAAACCTCACTGAAAAGTCAAGAACCAAGTGGCAAAACAGATCATCTCTCAAAGAGTTTACTATCCAGATGGCAAACCTGGGCCATGCTGAGAGGAACCTGGCCCAGAGGATATTTCACATTACTGATGCCCCTCTGGTACCTGCTTTGAGTTAAATACTGTAGTCTCTCACTGCATCTTTTACTCTTTGCCTCAACTCTGTTTTCTAGGTACATGATTCAGACCTGCATATAGTCCAAACCCACCTAAATCTTGCTGAACAAAATTAAACTAGAAATTCYAGTTAGGAAGCAGCATATTTTAAGAGTCAGTTATTGCACGCATCAGATTGAAATCTGCTTTTCTATTCAGTTTAAAAAGTGACATAAACAGAAAACTGCCATCTGTTTACACCTGCCCTCTCTGTTCATCATCACTACCTTTTGCTGTTTTTCTTCCCTACGTTGAGCATCTACAAACTAAATATTTCACAAAGTGGCTAATGACTTGTAAAATGAGAGCCTGGGCTTATGGCTGGCACTTGTACAATGGAGGAGTCTCTCMGGAAAAAAAAAAGACAGCATTAGTGAGAGCCCAGACTAACATATGGTCTATATGAGGAATCAGTCAGATTTGCTTTGCTCAAGCAGAACTTTCCCACCCAGCTTTGCAGTGGCAATCATCCATTTGCTCTCCCCAGTGACAGCTGCACGAAGCACATGGCTGCTTTAGTGAAGGACAAGCAGCAGAGATTCACCAATTCATTAAAAAACCCTAAATTGAAACAAAACCAACTGAAACACTTCTCTGGAATGCCCTTGCCCAGATGGTTAAAAAACTCCCAAGGACTTGGATATATTGGATATGGATAGCAGCACCTCATGCAGAGGAAAGCAGGAAAAGCCATGGCCAAGTATAAAAGCACTGGTGCATGAACCTGTCTCCAGACTCCACCAGGGAGCTGCCTTATTTGTCCACTGCTATGCGTGGAGGGAACAAATCCATCCCAGGAACACTGGGCATTAACCACAGGGCAATGGCAACAAACCCCCGAGTCCTGTTACCGGTATTTTCGCTTTAGCTGCCTTCAGGTGGGATTGCTGGTATCCAGTGGCAGCTGCAGAGATGGCAGCAGTTCCAAACTCACGATCAACTACAACAGTTTGTAAGCCTAGAATGCAACAAAGATGAAAAATACACTGCTGAGCTCTTCTAGGATCATTCTCATCAGACAAGAACTTTCTCTCTAAAGACAGGTTCTAGACATTGGGTTCTCTTTTCCTCCCGCTGTCCCCATTAATAGCACACACTAAAAAATGCACATTGATGATAAGCTGAAGTGTGACTGCAGATTACAGTAATTTCTTTCATCAAGCTCAGACATTACCAAACAGATTGAATCCTGACCTTCAAACAGTGAAACGTTCATTTAAGCCAACTCGTACCATGCATTTTCCTCTGACCATTGCCCTCCTCCTTCAGAGTCAGCTCCATTGGCAGATCAGGCTCMATACGAGCAATGGCCTTTTTTGTTGATTCCCACACAACATTGAGAGAGCTGAAGTTATCAAATTTCCTGCTTTGCTGGTCATAGGCAGCCAAATCCAGTACTGGATTGCGATAATTGGAAACAGGAACCTGAAAAAGAAGGAATATTTTGAACCGAACAGACACAAGAGGATTTTTTAATCATTTAAAAAAACGTATGCTGAGTTCCATGAGATTTGTTATATCCCTCATTACATGAGGAATGTTCACTAAAATGAGCCATCAGTGCAAATCATGAAGCTGTACTTCAACAGCCCTGAGATGATCTCAGCTGGTCAGAGCATGGTGCTAATTAATGACACTGAGTTGTGGGTTCAATCCCTGCATGGGCCATTTACTTTAGAGTTGGAATCAACGATCCTTGCGGGTCCCTTCCAACTCAGAACATTCTGTGAATCTGTGAACTCTAAGGGGGTTTTTCTGGAGGATGGGGTTGGTTTTTTTAGCCAGTGAACTACCTTAAAACAAACAAACAAAACCCCCAAACAACAACAAAATCAAACCACAGCTCAACACCATCATCTTTAGAACTCAAACAAATAATGAAAAACACTGCTGTTTGTCAAAGCTCAAAATTCTGGTGTTGTTCTTGTGAAATGCATTAGCAACAGCAGTGCACAAACACAGGCTTAACTGACACATAATGGAGCCAGAAAAGCAGGTGAGCTCTGAAGTGACTAATAATACACAAAAATCTCCTCCTCATCTTGTTATTACAGAGATGCTATTTCAAATGATTCACCAACTCGACAGGCATTGCAGGTTTAGGGAAGAAGGATGACTTTTGTATTTGCCTGGGAATATTAACACAACAAAACGTGCTTTACTCAGCAGCCAACATGTGACAACACTCATTAGGAYAGAAAAGAAATATGGAATAAAACCAGAATAGCCAAGTTCTTTATGCTTGATAATCTACACATATACAATGTCCATTTACTGGGACTCAGGGGTGCACAGCTGGACACCTGTATATGCTTCCATAGTTTGTGCCTTTACTGATAAGACACACACAAATGCACACTCCTGTAATAGTATGGGGATGGCAAAATATTTCTCTATATACTCAGTAGAATAGTTACATCAGAATGAAGAGGTATAGAGAACAAGCACTTTCCTTAGAAACAGCTGCTGSAAATATTTCTCTTCTCCTTCTTTTTTAAATAAAAAATAATTCTACCTCACAAGTCAGAATGGCTTCCTCAGTGTGACACTTACAGGAGAAGCCACGATCCAAACGTTTTTAGGTATATTCCTATTTTCTGGTAGGTCCCTTTATAAACCTGCTTGAATGGCCACTGTAGAATCACAGAATCCCAGAATGGTTTGAGTGGGAAGGGACCTCAAAGCTCATCCAGTTCCACTTCTGYCATGGGCAGGGACACTTTCCACTGTCCCATATTGCTCCAAGCCCTGCCCAACCTGGCCTTGGACACTTCCAGGGATGGGGCAGCCACAGCTTCTCTGGGCAGCCTGTGCCAGGGCCTCACCTCCCTCACAAGGAAGGATTTCCTCCTAATATCGCATCTAACCCTGCACTTCGGCAGTGGGAAGCCATTCCCTGTGTCCTGTCCCTCCATGCCTTGTCCCAAGTCCCTCTCCAGCTCTCCTGGAGCCCCTTTAGGCACTGGCAGGGGCTCTGAGGTCTCCCTGGAGCCTTCTCTTGTCCAGGTGAACACCCCCAGCTCTCCTAGCCTGGCTCCAGAGCTGAGGGGCTCCAGCCCTGGGAGCACTTTCGTGTGCTTCCTTTGGACTTGCTCCAAAAGGTCCATGTCTTTTTTGTGCTGGGAGCCCAGAGGTGGATGCAGTGCTCCATGGAGGCTCTCACCAGAGCAGAACTGAGGGGCAGAATCCCCTTCCCTGACCTGCTGCCACATCCTGCAGGATCCCCCTYAGCCTGCTCAGAGGAGGAGCACCCAAGGGCACCAGTGTGGCCACCACTGTGGCCACAGCACCACAGAGTTACTGCTCCTCTTGCAGCAGCTCAGATGCTTTGTTTGGCACGTGGGGCTCCAAACACTGATTATTCAGTGTAAGAACACTTTCTTTTCCCATCAGTTCCCAGGCTTACCACTTGCTTGTTCTGTTGSAGCAAAGGGCAGGAGAGATCAAGCTGAGGGCTGCCATAAACAGGAATCAAAGTCAGTCGGGAAGGGACAGCGCAGATGAACTTCACCACAGCAGGTTCAACCACAGGGAAAGGGTTGGTGACTGTGGGGCTGTTCCCAACTGTTAAGGTAACAACCTGAAAACAGGAAATGAGGAAAGAGAAAAGGACTTCTGAGTTCAGGCMTGTTCTATTTCCACAGGTCTCCGTTACACTGTGTTATCAGAATGAACAAGCAAAAATACAATTCTTGGGGACTTACAGCACTATTAAGACACAGAAGATGTAAAAGGGGGTRCCTATTTCAAGAACAGTTCTTTATCACTATGTAAGTACTATTCCTGGGAACTTATCCTAGGTGTTCATGTTCATTACTATCACACTTGATTCAAACAACAAATCTCTTGTAACTGAAAAAGGAAACAGCAGGTGTTCTTCTTGCAGAGTGAGAACACAACAGCCCAAAGGCAACATTTATAGTCACTTCAGTGTGTTTAAAAACATCTTATCTTTGATTTTACATGCCTTTTTTAGCCTTCAGCAAAACAAAGTGGATATAAAGCCAGGCAAGGCTGAGGCAGCCCTGGTTACCTGCCTCATCCCCTCATGCACTGGTGCTGGGCAGAGCCATGCAGGTGTGATTTGCTGTGCACAGCCAGCCAACACATGCACAGTCCTACACATCACCAACAAGGCCTGTTCTTTTTGAACCTGCACTTATAGAAATAGCTCCACTTTGCAAAGTGTCCACTGAGGAAGTCAGTGGAATTTGGCAGCCCCACCAAAATGCTCAGGCCTTGCAGAATTGCAGGAGGAAAACATTAMATCAAAGCTAAAAGCTTCATAGACTGGGGAGGGTGAATAGAACAGGATAAATCACTTCTGCATGTTGGAGAGAACAAGACCAGGTGGAGAATGAGCATGGCCACGCTCCCAAAGGCTGCACAAAGAGCAGAGAAGTCAATTCCTATGGCTGCCATTTGTCAGAACAAACAGAATTACCCTGGAAGGTAACGTGGTTAAGAGCAGAAGAGGTCAGACAGAAGAGTCAGCCTGCTGCAGTAACCTTCTGCTCCCATCCTGTTCATGTAAACTGAACCTGCCTGATCAGGATGTTCAATGCATCCCACAACATAAGGTTTCCACGACTTGGSTTTATACTGCAATAAACCCATCATAAACTACTTTTTAACATAATGTTGTGAAATGCTCACTCTAAAACCTGTCCAAGCATCTCAATRTATAAACAATGTACTTACCCAAGTTCTTTACCAGCTTATTACAAAAACCTCTTGCTATATAACAGGTATATGGCACCATAAATCTGTCTGGAGCCATTCTCAGCTGCCTTAGCTCAGTGCCTGAGGGAGGCAACACAGATTCCTTCTGGCACTTACCTGCTCTCCCAGGCTCCTGCACAGCACCCTGACCCAGTGCTGRTTGTTATTTCGAGGTGTAGGAGGTTCAAGTAAAGATAGGGCAACACTTTCTGCATCCTCAGCAGCAATGTTCCTGAAGAACTTGGAGGGTTCTTGGACCCATGGCCTCGGTCCTCCTTCAAACAGCATATCTTTGGAGGAACCCAAAGTCACTAAAGCAACAGATGGTGGGTCGATAGCCTGTAATGAACGAATTAAATAATTACAAATTAATAATTTTATTTACCACAGTTTGGTTGTGCTTTGCAAAATAAACTTCCTTCTGAATGGAAGAGCTGTATTGGTTGCTTGGATTAGRCTGTGATTTCTCCCAMRCAGTGCTTTGTCAGCACACTTAGTGAAGAACAGAGCTGCACCAAAATCCACAGGAGTTCTGGCCAGTTGGATTRTATTCAAAGGAACCCATGGATCCAAAGAAAGGTTTAAGCTGCATTCTAATCACATCTTTCATGAAGAATTGCAGCAAAAGGACGACCCTTAATACATTCTTCTGAGTACAGAGATAGTATTSTGCTACACTTTTAAAGTCAGTACTTTAAATGAATGAAATAATRTTAAATTGTACTTTCACTTGACAGTGCTCTCTCCAGAACAATTCTGTGTATGTAATTATTCTCCCACACAAGTTTTACTTCAAACCTCTCTAGCAAATCCTGCACTAATGTGTATCCCTGGGACAGCCTCTGCTATTCATCACCACAACAATTAACCTGACAATTAGTACACAAAAACCATTTGCAGTTTGTGTATTATCATCATATTACTTTTGTGTTTAGTTAGGAAGAGGAGCACCCACCATAAAGGATGGTTCAATTCTTTCCAAAGGTGCATTTTGGCAGGAAGAGAGAGAAGGCAAGGCTTGGCATAAATGRTATTCCTTCCTCCCATTTACTCCCTGGTTGTCTTTGCAATATAAAGTTAAAATCCCATTAGAAAACTATGAGATTTAGTCCCAAGTGCCTGCTTGCCCTCGGACTGTTWATCTTTCTCCCACTTTTTAATGCTGTGATTTACTTTTTTTTCAATAGATGTCTSACAGAAAAATGCTGCTTTCCCTTTCCGACCATCATAAATATTTCTTCAAAAAGGAGGGAAAATAGTGTGGAAATCACTGTTCTACACTTCAAAGAAARATAAGTTCTTCACTGAGATACCTGAGCACAGATTATTTTTCTCTKTAAGTGCCCTTAATCTACCCTCCTTGTCACCATGACCTGGCTGTTAGGTACCCCTAACATTTAACTTTATACGTGAAAAGCAGCTTCACAACACCTCAAGAGGCTTTGCTAATAAATGGGAATGATACCATACACATGAAAAATTTCTAATTAGAGGGACTATGCTTCTTTCTCACTCTGCTGCCAGTGTAGCAGAACACCAAGTTTACACACTCTGCTTAGCATGTCTCAGCATCTTAAGCAGCTGAGCATAATTATTTTAAAATATTTGACAGAAAAGCATATTTAAAATGTAAAATTGTTACAGTCACAAAGTTGTAGGATTTGCATTARTATTTTTTCCAGATTTGGGGGGAAAGCTGTGGTCAAATACTTTAGACTTCAGCTCTGCAGAGTCAGTGCTAGGCCTCTGAAGATGAGGTAACATAAAGCAGCCTCTTTTGYATTTCCATCTATTGACCCTGTACTCAGCTTCTTTCTTTCTTATTTTCTTCACTGAACTGGCCAACAGTGAAATATAAGCCTACCCACCCCAGTTTTTCAAACCTATTCCTTACATCACTTGCTGTGTGTCCTGTGAAGGTGTTCAAGTGACAGGCTGCTCCAGGAACAGGGAGAACAGACTCACCTGCAGGGGGAGGTGAGCGGCGATGGCGATGCTGGCACTGAGGCGGACRTGCCCATGGGTGTAAACAACCACCAGCCTGGTGTGGCCCTGAGTTTCAGCTCTCACTCTGACTCCACTGCAAAAATCAGCTGTTGGCTTAAGTCTTCCTGTYAGATAAATTAAAAATACATAAAAACTTATTGGAAAGAAATGCCCAAGCATGTTAATCAAATTCAACATGGCTRTTTGAAGGGAGCCTACGAGAAAGATGGAGAGGRCTTTTTACGAGAGCCTGTRAGGACARGACAAGGCGGAATGGCTTCAAACTGAAAGAGAGAAGGGTTAKATGGGATAYTGGGAAGGGATACTTGGCTGTGAAGGTGGTAAGGGCCTGGTACAGGCTGCCTAGAGAAGCTGTGGCTGCCCCATCTCTGGAAGTGTCCAAGGCCAGGTTGGAYRGGGCTTGGAGCAGCCTGGGATAGTGGAAGGTGTCCCTGCCCATGGCAGGGGRTGGAGCTTTAAGATCCCCTCCCAACCCAAACCAGTCTGGGATTCTGTGATTGGTGGTTCTATGATGATTTTTCTCAACACAAGCAGTTCCACACCAGAAGTAAGCAGAGATATGCTTTCCAATGAAATGAATAAAARTGTTCACTACTGTCTGTCATATCAAACCCAACACTTGCACAAGTGTCTTTCAAACGTCTTTAGTTTCACACTGTGCTAATCAGGACAAGAGTTTTACTCTGGTACAAACTAATACAGCTTCTCTCTCTTACTAAACATTTTCATTTTGCTGTTCCCAGACGAAACTGGCTTGTAATTAAGCACAAAAAAAGTCACACTGCTTAGACAAACTTTCCTGCACAGAACCACCTGAACTGCAGGCAATACATCATTTCTTTAGCTCAAGTAAGGCATTTTCATGAAATCTCTCTGCTTAGTTAGAGGACACTTTAAGTTTGAGAGGGGTCTACTTTTAATTTTGTTGAAACAAACACTACAACAGCATTCTACATAGTGACACGTGACACAGCTGCCTCTCAGGCAGAGAGATGCTACACTGCACACTGGTTTTTACTGGCTTGGTAGCACAGGAAAGAACTTCCATACAAGAGTGACTTGGAAAAAACTAGTGGTACACCTGAATAACATCCTGAATCCAGTAGGCACAAGAACAAGCACAGTGCTCAGTGGCCACCTGGCCCAGCAACATTAAGGTCAATCTTTAAAAATAATACGCATGGCTGACAAGAGGCATTTCTTAGGAAATGAGCTTAACAATGACAGAGCTTTAGCAAAGTGAAGCAGCTCATTGTCTTTGTCCCTTGTGAGCACACCATGAACAGTGTCAGTGTAGAACTGAAAATGCTGATGGACAATTTGAGCAAAGTAGTTTTTTATCAACATTCTTGTAGTCTTCTTATGCTACCTCAAAACACCATACATATGAACCCCTCTCATGAGAACACCCACCAGTTTTGTTACAGAAGCAGGTTATAAATACTAAATCAGTAGAAAGACAAAAGRGTGACTACACATTATCCAATAAAATGACTGCCAAATGCTTTGAGTCCCCCAAAACATCAAAAATATCAAAGCAAGTTCTGCATAAAAAAATAAATATATCCTCAAAATGAAACTACTCTGATCCTCTCCCCTCTCAAGTTAGGCCCTTCTGTGGGGACACCGTACAGAGCAATGAAGCAGTGATTTAAGGCAGAGGTGTGACTTGGTAACATCTTAATTGAACGTTTGAAACAGGGAGGGGGTCACACCACCTTCAAGGGGGCTGAACACGCCAGRGTTCTCCACTTCCACCACGAGCTCCAGGTGTGAGCAGTCGCTCAGYGGGACCACCTCGCCCCTCTCCACGCTGGTCAGGCCACTGATCCTCAGGGGCAGCTCCAGGCTCTGCCCAACGTGTGTCTCCACCTGGCAGGGGGTGAACTCCATCCCACTGGGTTCACTCACGTACACCTGAAGGAGGAAGGAACAAGGACAGATGTATTTCAGTGCTCTTTTCCCATGCCAGCCCAAGCCCAGAGCAGCTTGGTGAGCCTTACTTTTACTGCTTCTTTGGTAATTCTCTCGTCTGCTTTGAAGAGTTTGAAGTGTGGACTAAGTTGTGTGGTATCTCCAGGAGGTACCATCAYCAGCTGCGACAGATTTAGCAACCAACCTTGACTTTCACAGGGTAAATATTCGAGCTAGACCTAAGACAGTCAGCAAGGTTAGCAAGGCTCCCCAGCCTCCATTACTCACAGCAGCAGCGATGAAGAAATTAAAGAAACTAATGACCCAAATATTTCCTCAATGCCTTTCTTTTCTSTTCTTTCTTGCATTTCTGTTGGCAAAACTTTTTACAGGTGGCCAGGGCTCAGCATTTCCACACAGTAATTTGTAGAAATCTGAAAGAAGTGAATAAGTATCTACTGCCTAATCTAACAACCTTTTGCTTCACCAAGTAATCTTCATGTGATTACTTTCAGAAATAAGAGTGGCACAAATGGATCTTCCATGCTATTACAGAGGGTGGAGAGGCCCTGGCACAGGTTGCCCAGAGAAGTTGTGGCTGCCCCATCCCAGGAAGTGTCCAAGGCCAGGCTGGATGGGGCTTGGAGCAACCTGGGCTAGTGGAAGGTGTCCCTGCCCATGGCAGGGGGTGGGACTGAATGGGCTTTAAGGTCCCTCCCAACCCAAACTCTTTTGTGATTCTATGATTCTATGGCTGGTATGTTGATGAACAAACCTTAACTGTATGTTTCTTATTCTGATTTTTTTTCCATTAAAGAATCCACCACAGACTGATCAGAGATTTCACAACAATCACTATAATCAAAGCTTTTATTTGCAGTACCTTAACTACTTAATCTTCTGCAACTGGCTTCAGGATACCGAACCATATGGTACAGAGTTGAAACTGTAATCTGTGTGGATTAACTACTCCTGAAACTACTACTACTGAAACTTGTTCACTGAGGTCAGTGAACAGAACTCTGAAGAGCTATTCTACAAAAAAAGCAGCTCCTAACACAAGAACAAAGGCATTCAAAAATAACCTATTCAGATTGTGCAATACACTGCTCTGAAAGCTAACATGGACAGAAGGTTTCTTTATGTCTTGAGGCTTTGACTTATGCTTGAGGATAAGAAGTTTTAGCTGAAAAAGTCTTCATTCCTGTATCTCCTGCTGGTAACTGTCGCACTGCTAAAAAGCAGCATCCTGCCTTGTTCAGGGAATTATTTCAGAGCAAGTCTACAAGCAGAATCCTGAACAGATTTTAATTCTTGTCACTATTTTAAGAATTTCAGTAGTTATCTTAAACATGAAGTTTAGCACCTCTCAGATTCATTTTGTAGAATTGACATAAATAATCTGAGCAAAACCCCAAGCAAACCTGTCCCTCAAAACCCAGCTGTTGCAAGTGAACTTTGGTTAGAAATGTTTCCCAAAACACAGACCAAAACCACTGAAAATAGAAAGGACTTTAAAAGAAACTAGGAAAAATATCTGTTTCCACAGGTCCCTCTTCATTATGGGACAGACTTGGCCAAACTAATTTTTAACGTTTCTGTCCAAAGGGACTTTGTGCAGTACAATTCCAGCAGTGCTGCACATGGGAATGCTGCCCAATTCCAGGTGTTCTGTATAGCTGATGGTTGGATATCTGATAGACCCAGCCTGCTCCCCACCAGCTGCTAAATGGCCAAGGAAGGTGCACTGCCCCAGGGCTTGCCAGACATGCTTCCTACATCCACTTCCACGCTTCTCATCACCTCTGGGAAGCCTTAGGCAGCTGGAGGTTGTTTGCCAGCCTCGATAACAAACCCATTTCATTTATGGCCACGCAGTCCCACAAACAGTCCCTGGAGCCCAGTACTCACACGTGCTCAGCACACTCAGTTTCTAAGGCCAGGAGCAGGTTTCCTCTGCTCCATCACATTTCCATTCCAATGTGTAGCTCTTTGCAAAGGGCACAGAGCTCAAAGAGAGATTAAAATGCCTCAATTTGTGAAGGCAGCAGAGTGGTGCTACTTCACAGTGCCAAATATACACCACRGTAGTATCTCCTTGGAGTTTCTATTCTACCACGTTACAGATCCAAGTGCTCTTAAGAGCATGACAGAGAGAGCAAGCACTGACACAGTTTCCTTAAGGTAATTTATTTGTGCCCAAAGGACAGAAGAAGGTATCTCCAAACCAGTAACATTCTGGAGAAAAACCTTTAAGATGTGGATTTTCAGTGTTAACTAGAGCAGCTTCTTCAGCCTCCTCTGCACACCCCTCCCTGTGGGGCCACTACATGCACTGTTCCTGGACCGTCTTCACCCCACACCACACTGATCACCCTGACCTAAGAACAGGGGATGGTCTGCAGGGAGATCACAAAATCCCTCTTGGGAGCTATGCTTTTCATTGCCATTTTCTCCTGATTTTCCTAAAATATTATTTTTTTCTTGGCCAGCTTAGGTACCTGCACTCAGTTTGCAGCACTGTACTCACTTCAGTTACTTCTCCAGACAAATCTCCTTGCACATCTCAGTAACAACTATCACCCTTTTATATCGAGGGAGAACAGCCACCTCTCATAGCACAGAATGAATTTTTAGTTTGGCTTGTCTGCTTAGGTGGCCAGGCCATGAGTCAACTACTATTTCCTTCTTGCACTTAAAATTTCCAACATGAAAAAAGACTTGCCAAGGAAATCAGGAAGGAGCAAAAATGGGAGTGAAGTTAATGCAGTGGACAGAGTTTGATTCCCTAAAGCACAAACTGAAACTAATCACTTAACCTGCAACAGGGCAGGCAGGGAAAACCTCCTGGCAATGTTTTGGGAGGGGAATCCCTATGGCATTCTCAGCTCCTTCACTGTTTTCAAAAGCCATATTCAAGAACCATCTGGGAAAAATAAAATTCTTACCTTCATTTCTCCATAATGCAATGGATTCTGAACATCAGTTGCCCGGATAACACTGACCCCAGTATCACTTCCAGTTGTCATTACTCCTTTGACTGTCACTGTAGCAACTGCCTGGTTAGAACAGGACCAGCTGAAGTTACCACTTCCACCCTGAGCCTGGAATACAGAGGGAAAATCTTTCAAATATTTAGTCAAGCATGTRGTTCTCACATTCCTTAGCTGTCATGCCTTTGGATATTCTGCACAAAACCAGAAATGCACTGAGAATGGGAAATACAGATAACACCTCAGAACTTCCAAATAAGCAAGGTGAAATAAGAGACAGATGAGAAGATTACTACCCTTCATTCATTTTAATTTCAGCTTYCTTCATGCACCTCTGTGCTCACCAGCGCTGCCAACCCCAATCTCTCCCCTAGCTGCACGGGTCTGGTGGGAAACTCCCAACTCCCTGTGCTCACAGCCAGCACAGCATTCCACAGACCTGCACACCAGAGGTCTGGCATGGGGGATGATCATATTCCTGAAACTCCCACTGAGTCTCTGCTGCTGACACCCTGACTGCTGATCTGGGGTCTCAGAGCTGGTGCTCTGCACCTATCAGCTTCTTTCAATAGGAATTGTTAACGGATTTAAAGGGAGAAGGAAGGAATTAGGTAAGAGGGGAAAAATAAAAAGACGGGAGATGAAAGTCCTTCTGTTCTTGGCATTACTTCTTTATTTTTACACTGAAAATCAGCAGGTCCACACCTGTAGCCATTCACCAAAAGTGCTGCTCCAGCAACACATCAGTCAAGCTCTCCTAATCATGTGACTCCATAAGGGAGTGGAATTTCCCTACAGAAGGTTGAGAACCAGTTATTTGATATTGTGGTCACATCAACAGAGCCAAATCATCACACCCACCGCCCCAGGCCAGAGCAGCATCTCCTGCAGGTTGCTACTGTACAAAGTGAAGGGCCATGAACATTTGCCAGCACAGAGTATTGTCCTCCAGCATGTGCAATTCCAGCTCCTGGAGAACCAGAATCATCACAATGCTGCAAAATGTAAAGGTTTCAAACATCAGTATTGTGAGCCATAGGAAGTGTCTGTTGGGACGAATACTGCGCAGGAAGGTTTACTGAGAAAACGCTTAAGGTAAGTTAAAAAAGAGATGACTATCACACTCCAAAATAAATGTCAAAGTTCCATCAGAGTAAAACGAGGGTGAACACTGGAGCAGTTATTTTATGTATATTGTATGTTTTTTTATGTATTTTAATTTCTTTAACTTCCTCACCACTTCCTTCAACCTGTTTCATAATTAAAGTAAAAATGAACAAGGTGATAAATCTTGTCTAGAAGGACAGTGTGGAAAACAAACAAATCTAAATTATGCAGGAGCTTAGCTACTAACTTTTACCAGGAAAAGAGAATAAAAGGACAATGAAGACAAGACTCATTTCCCTTCTTCCTTCCTTTGAGCACGTGCAGAACCTGATTACAGAAGGAGCACTGGACACAGACATGGATAAAGAGGTAATGGTGTGTGACAGGAGATGCACAGGATGTGGGGAGAAAAGCTAAAAGAATGCAAGAGTTCAGCATGTTTTGTAAAGGTATTTTAATTAAAACAGGGAGATGAGCAGAAAACATAAAATAGAAATACCCAATTCCTAGTAATTGTATGAAGTCACATCTCCTTGCCATAAAACCCAGACACCTCACTACATTTTTTCTCTCTGGCAGACAGTCTGCACTGGGGAGAGGAAGGGTAAACCAGCTTCCCCTGCAGCCTGATCATTACCTACAGCCTGCCAGCAGAGCTCCACGCTGCTACCTGTGACAGTGATGCTGTCTCCAGAAAACAGGAACCTCCACGTGCTCAAATTCCCACAGCTGCACTGCACTTCTCTTGTGCATGGACYGAGGAAGGCAACAGAAGCCATCCTATTAGCACAAATATGAACAAAGCAACTCCCAACAAACCAGACAGCTGACAAAGGAAAACCTGCCACGCATTCTGATACCATCTGGAGGGAGCTACTTTAGGTATAAACAGAATTTGGCTAAATCCAAAAATCCCTTTCCATTTATTTTCAGAAGAAGTCTACCCACCAATTTAAAACAGCCTGACTGAGACCATGGAGTAGGAGGCAAACACTGATGCACAGGCAGAACAGTTGAGCTGTGTGTGTGTGCTGTTGTCAACAGCCACTGGTATTGTAGAATGGAGAAAATGGAAAAGGTCTCAGTTTCAGCAAATGCAAACTCATTTAAATGGTGGGAGAAAAGAGTTTCTATGCTTTTATTGGAAAAAAAAAAATCACATTAAAGTGCTACTGACACGATTATAGCAGTATCATGAAGGAATGCTCTCTAGTGAGATACTTCATCATATATGCAAGATAAGGTGAGGTAAGAATAGAACTGTAGAAGAGGTGGGAAACAGAAACACACTTACTTTCCCTTACTGGGAAAACTCCAGCAGAATTATGATGAAGTAGTGAAAATGCAGATTTGTACTAAGAATTCTTACCACAGTCTGCTGGTGTGGTTGGGAATAGCATGAAGTAAACCCACCTAATGTCACAGAACAGATAAGCAGAGATGCAGTGCTAAACTCAAGGGCGTTACCATTACCTTTACACTGGAGAAYGCAGTTTAATCCCTATGAGATTGATTCTCTTTACAGAATTATGGAATCAGTAAGGCCGGAGAAGACCTCTGAGATCATCAGGTCCACCACTAAACCACGTCCTCAAGTGCCACATCCCCATGTTTTTTGAGCATTTTCACGATGGTGACTCCACCACTGCCCTGGGCAGCCTGTGCCAGTGCTTGGCAACCCTTTCTGTGAAGAAATTTTCCCTAATATCCAATCTAAACCTCCCCTGGCAGAACTTGAGGCTGGGCTGAGAAAGCACAACTTTCTTTTCCTTAGTTAGACTGGAGGTACTGGATACCGGAAGACAAACCATTTGCTTCATGAAGCATGTGGAATAACTGACAGCTTGGAAGCAAAGACACACATAAGAAACATATGGAAAATATCCCTTCTGTAAATGAAACTGTGGCCTTTGCCTTCCTAGAACTTTTTTTTAGGAGCATGAGGTGTGTGGCGAGTGAAGAACACTGTATGTCCAAAGCTGAGAGAGTGCTGCTAATTAATCTCGTCATGCCCTTTTGGCAGTCACTTCACACTCCCACTCATACTTCCAATCCTTGCCAGCAAATGGCAGCCTCTAATTAAGGTGAAGCTTTGTATGTAGGAGGCTTCCTGGATCCATGCACAGGTATGTGGTGCAAGCATGAGGGAGAGAGGAAGGCAAGGGAAGACAAGAGGTAAAAGTCATGGGGGTTTTATATTTGTTGGTTTCTTGGTGCTTTTTTAAAACTACATATTAATTCCTGTAACTAGCATCCCATGAAATTCCTCCAAATTAAGTTTTGGATGCCACTGTGCCTGAAGGATCTGAAGTGAACTCTACCTCAGTGGTTTCAGGCCTCACTGTGCCTGCCTGAGCAGTACTCCCTGCAGCTGGATACTTCTTTGGCATACCTGGATGGTGTACTGGTAGACTCCTGCTTGTGGCTGCCAAGGGAACATCAGAATGCTGGGTGAAAGAACTATGGGAACATAGATTTCCACGTCTTGCTGGTTTTGCACTGGAACTGGTAAGGTATGAACACCTCCATCCTGCAAAGTGCAAGAGCACAGTGTTATAAATGGCACCACAGTGCTTCCAGGAGTTAATGTTTACTCTTTATGTACAGACAAGTTGTTGAAAACATCCGAGAGAAGAAGGAAAACTATTTAAGATCACTTATGAACAGAGTTACTTGTGGGCAAACAGCTCCTGGCAGTGAGGTGTGCTGCTGTATTAAATGAGTATTACTGCTATGGAGGTACAGGTGCCCACATCTATTTAAAAGGTAAACAGCAAGAAGAAATACTCTTCCACTACTCCTATTTTGAGATCTCCTCTGGAAGACTAATCTGGAGACTTAGCACCTGCCTTTACTCTTTTTTCATTACACTCTGCAGCAGCTGAGTACAACATTCAGCCTGAAAGACCCATTCCTCACCCCCCACCCCTGCAACACTGGCCTTTACAGATCTGCTGTCATTGCAATGCCATAACCCTCTGGCACAACACACTGTTACTGCAGTTCTGAGGGAGAACTTTAACAGCTCTCAGTGGGTCCCTCTCCATTGAAGAGAACATCTCTGACAGAGGGAACGACTATGGCTTACCACATTAAAGGATCTAGTAAGTCCTACTCAAGGAATCACTAAAATGATTTTCACAGCAAATGGGTTGAAGTGTTGAAGTTTCAAGCAAAAGCAACTCACTTCCACACCACGTGCCCTAGTTAGCCACACATTCAGCAGCCTGCCCAACCAGCAGAAAGTTAATGAATATTAATTTGGAGAAATGTGCAGGCTGATACATTTGGCAGATTTTCATTGCAGCATTTAAGGTCACTTACCAATTGATAGCAAACTTCCCCAATGTAACTGACTGCAGAACAAGGCCAGGGTATGAGAGTGATGCTCCTAGCACAATAAAGTGTAAAATCCCCTCAGCCTGTGAGAGGGCCCTTGCCCAGCACAAGGGAACGGTTTGTGCCCGCACAAGGATCTGCCACGAGAAAAGAAATCAGTGCTGTGCACCACTGCCTGAACAGGTGTTTGCCACATGCTCGGGACCAAAGTCCCACAGTCTCTATTCAAGCAAATCCCCTGTTGATTTAATTGACAGATTCCAGGAGGAAAGGATTTTAGATTTTAGTTCTTAATCTGTTCAAATGACGACAGCTCAGACCTGTGTAATTCTTGGGCTTCCTTTCACTATGAAGTCACTACTGCACAGCTAAATCATTTATAGGCCTACCATTGAAGCAGAAATTTTCCTAAAGACCCACCTGATCAACCACTGATGTCAGTGCAGCATCAATAGTAGTCTGACCTGCCTTTATTGCCTTCACATAATGATAGGATCCATTCAGAGATGACTGCAGCACCTCAAAGTATTCTTTGGACAGCGCTGTGTTAATTCTGATGTTCTAAAACCAGAATATGACACAGAAATTGCCACAGGTAACTGACATTATAGTGGACAGAATGCCATAAACATACAGCAGTACATCAATGAGAAAACTATTGTTTAATAACATAGTTCAAAGACATTGCTGGAACTGATTAGAGATTTTTCCCTATACAAGTTTCAGGCTTTAGTAAGATTTTACCTTTAGACACAGCATTAATGCCGCAGAACGTTTTCTTTTTAAAATTATCAGCAACATGTAATTTAACATGAAAGTATCACTATTTATACTACAAATCATTCATATTTTACAGTAATTTCTTAATTTTGTCACTCAAACACAGAAGAACACATGAACATACTGCCTCAACAGCGCACTGCTGAGCTCCAGTTTAAACTCAGATCTGTATCTCCAAAACCAACTATGTGCAAATAAAGTAACGTTCCCGTATCTCTGATAGTCTGAAAAGCAATAAATCAATAAAATTTTTCTTGTTGCAAATGAACTACTTAAATTTACTTTTGTTTGTAGTTTTTTAAAGAATTATGTATATTTGGTACCTGCTATACAGAACTTAGGAAGAAGTTCTTCCCTGTGAGGGAGGTGAGGCCCTGGCACAGGGTGCCCAGAGCAGCTGTGGCTGCCCCATCCCTGGAAGTGTCCAAGGCCAGGCTGGATGGGGCTTGGAGCATCCTGGGATAGTGGAAGGTGTGCCTGCCCATGGCAGGGAGTAGATGATTTAAGGTTGCGTCAAGCCCCATTGCTTGAGGCAATTGCCCACCTGAAGGGCATTGTGTGATTTCTTCCATTTTTTTTCTCCAGCACTTAAGACTCCCAATAATTTCAAATTAATCACCCAGAGTGCTTTATTTTAAAAAAGTAACAACAACAACAAAACAAATGGAAAAAAGGAAAAGGCAAGAAACAACATGTTTTGCACTTTCCTGTCTCAGTGTAAATAAGAAACCACTCAAATCATTTCAAAGCAAGTCAGGATTTAGGAGACAGTCACCGAAAAGTATATAAACATTTCAACTTACATCAGATAAATAGACCTTATTGCTTGATTTATCATACACGTCAATTGTAATTTCATAAAGTCTGCCCGTTTCCAGGACCCATCTGTCACCTGGATGAACTGTAAATCCTGCAAAACAGGAAATATTGAACAGCACAAACCAACAGCCTCTTTATCTAATGGATAAAAGCATTTTGCTTCTGGTGCCCACACTCTGCAGATGAACATTCATTATTATAAGCTGCTGACTACAGAGATAAAAGAAAATACATAAAACCTATTTCACATTGAGCTACTTTTGTGAATAAAATTACTTTTCTGTGAAAACTAACACAAGAAATGAAAGCGTGGATATACAGCATGAAAATCACAGAAACAAGGCAGGAAATTGCATTAAACAATCAGGAAGAGGCAGCCAGTACCAACCTAAATATGCAGGATGTACCACATAGACAGTGCTGTTGGGCAGCCTGGACACCCCCTGCATGCGGATACCTGAGGGCTCAGTAAAGGAATGGGCAAGTTTAGTACAAGTCACGTAAAGACCAGCATTTTCCTGGCGTTCCTTGTGCCTCCTTGGCTATTTTAAAGCTAATTGTACACTGCAAATAAACATTATCCCCACTTCATAGCAAGACAGTGAGCACTTTGGAGAGATCTCACTGGAGAGTATAATGATCGAAATATAAAAATTAACATGATTTCACTGATCTTTTGCCAACCTAATTTCTTAGAACATTCCAAGGCATCAGACAGCTCTGCTGAGACTGAATTCAAAGCAGCGCTGCTTTCCTTGGCTCCACAGTGCTGCTGATTTTCAAGACTCTGGGTGCAAACGAGGACAATTTTCTTTTTGTGTTGCACAGGGTGGAAAGCTCGTCTCCTGCCACAAAGTGGTGGGTGGAAAAGCATGCCCTAGGAAGGATACTCTTGTGGACCAGGACGAGGTTGGTTTGCCCCTGCTGCAATGCAGTTACAATGGATGTCGCCTGGTCCAACTTGGCAACCGGCCGGGACCGATCTCCCTTGGCATGGAGGATGTTGTTCTGGAGCTGCAGCTCGTACTGATCAGATGGCATCACTATCTCTGGATGTAAAACAAGACAACATATGAAACAATACAAGAAGGTGTGTCAGTGTTTGGCTGCTGCTATTTATTGCTGATTATTTTTTATTGATGCCTAGTGCACCTATTAAATCAGTATTTTTAATGTCTTGTAAAAATAGCACTTCTGTCATTTTATTAACACACGCAAAATGAGCTTCTTGGCAAACTTTAATGTCTTTGAAACTGCAATTCCCAACTAATATCATCTCACTATTTAGACCTAACATCCAATTCATTTCCAGCTTCAAAAGAAACAACCAAAAAAAAGGGAAATGCACTTTCAAATGGGCATAAAGCCAGCTAACCCACATTTATAGAGGCTCCACTTTGTGGAGCAAATTCGCTTGCCAATAAAACATTTTCTGTTAGAAAAGTTACTAATCTAAATCTGATTTAACTAAGAAAGTCAGTCAGTTCCTCAGTGACTGTGAACATCTAAAATGTCAGTGTTAGCTCCTGTTCTAACTTACCGTTGTCTTCACATCCTTGACAAATCTGCAAGAGTATATTCTTTATAGTCACTTTTTTTTTGACTGAAAGAACTAAACAGCAGTATCAGTGTGTGCCTTAGGAAAACAGTATTAAATATTAACAAAGCAGTTTAAACACAATTAAAAATTTCACAGCAGTTAAAAATTCACACAAAGCATTAAAAAATAAAAATAAAAGAACAGAACAAACCTGTGATCTTCCCTTGCCTCAGTTTCTGAACTCTGTACTGAATTGATGTTCCTACCAGAAGATAAATGTCATATACTGGATTTAAAAGGATGTTTTCCAAAATAAGCAATCTGACTTCTGCAGGGTGTACATCCTGTTCACGGAGAGGGGAAGAAAAAGGAAAAGTAACCACATTTAAAGCAGCTCATTTGTTTGAAACAGACCATGTGGCAGGAACTTAGAATCTAGAAGTGAAAAATATCACTTGCTGCAATTGGCTCTTTATTTTCATCTCAAATTTTGTCACAACAAGGCAATGCAAGGGACAGTGAATGTACAGGGATTTGCAAGAATGAAGAAAAAAACCGTGTCTGTATGAAGAGCATTTCGAAAAATACAGAAAAACTTGAGACAGATGCTCAGTGATCATTCAGACATTCAGAAATTCATCTTCCCCCCTGTAAAACATGGCACCTCCAGACAGCATATCCATTATAACTTCACTGAGGAATCTGCATCCAACTCACTGGTCTATAAAATCAGGAATACAAGAGATAATTGTATAAAATCTCCTAGAGTTGTTTGAGGAATGTTCACTGAAAACGTGCGGTCTGGCAGCATGAAAGATTCAAAGGAACTACTAACCAGMAAGACAAAAAATTGCAAACACGACAATATTATTTCAATTTCTCTCACAGTATCCGTCCAAAACTAATTGAGAAATATAAATATTAAACCAGAAAACTAACCAAGCTACAAGGATTCAAAAAAGAAAAAGACTGATAAAATGCAGAGTATGTACATAAGCTCAGTACAATCAGGCAGAACTAAAGTAAMTTTTGTAACAAAAATACAATTCTTAACACGCACTACTACCTGTGCTACCTTAGAAGTGTTACATACATGTAGATAAAATCTTAGTAGAACACTTTTTCTAGGCATAGGTCATATAGCACAAAGCAATTCTGCTGTAAGCAGAAACATGAAGTACAACATGTAGTAACACAAACCTGCAAAACCAGACTGCAGAGATGAGATGAATTTCAGAAACCCCCCATTTTATAAAGGGATTTTTAAGGTGCAGTATTAAGCAGATACCGGCACAATGATAAATAAAATGTAATAAAAACTCTCACAGATGTTTGTAAATTCTATTAAGAGAAAAAAAACCTTTGTTCACAGAGTAAAATGAAAATCTCAGTCAGCCCAAGTTACAAAGAAAGAGCCACCCCAGATCTCCACAGCAGCTGGGAAGAGCACCCAGCACTGGAGCTGGACACTCTGGTAGCTCTGACATTCGGACCTCAAAGCCCTTCTTCGGAAACCAGAAACTCATRAGGTAGACCTGAATATAAGAAAGTGTTCATATGACACTCATCTCAAACACAACAGGAAACAAAGATATCTCCAGCAGAGCAAACCTTGTTCTATATTGAAATTGAAAAAAAGAACTGAAGTGTTCTAGATGGTTCTTTTTTAGAAGGTCTAAAGGGCCAATGCTGTGATTCTGGTTGTATACAGAGTATGGATATCAGGAAAACTTAAACTGTATGGAAGCACTGGGAGTGCATTCTTCTGCCACAGGCCTCGTGTCAGAGGTTTAGAAATGAACTCTGGCACATGCACTGTCCTGGGCTGGGTCACTGCACCAAACTCCAGCCCTCCAAGGGTGTCATCTCTTGTGATGTGGGGTAGAGTCAACCCAATACTGACATCCACGATGCAAACATGCAGCACTCCTGTAACACCAGGCTCTAAGATTAAATATTAAARAAAACTAAGGATGAACACAAGTTTCTTACCTTATAGATGCTTTCCTGCAGTCTTGCTTTTAATTTAGAACTCCCTGTTTTCATTCCAGACACCAGAATGGTATCTCCTTGCTTGGCAACTTTTTCCATCTCCAATATATAGGACGGTGGGATGTAAGTGGATTCTAAGAACTTGAGTATACTGAAAGGTGAATCAAAAGGTGAACAAAAAATTGTTAATCAGCCTTTGCAAACCCACGGAGAAACACCACCAGCATYTATTCCCAGCCACTTCCATTTTTAAGCCAATTGAATATGTTTGCCTGGGACCAGATATCCAAATTTTACTCATTCTTCAAGATGTGGGCAGCTAATTTCTGTGACAGATAAAAGTTTGTTTGAAGCTTGCTTGTGAGCTATCAGAAGACTGCACATGTTGTCTACAATGACCCCTCCAGTTTGTACAGCAGGTGAAACTGCAAAAACTCYCTCCATTGTAGAGTAACTGATGTGCAAGACCCAAAGCTTATGTTTATAAAAGCAACAGCTCGACAAACCCAGAGCATAACTTTGACCTCTCTCAAGAAGCCAGGATGCATTTAATAAACAACTGTGAAAATAACCCACAAGCAGAACACTTGTAGTAACTGTCAGAAATTTCAATGGAAAGTGACAAAAGAGAGGAAAAGAATTTGCCACGAATGGGTAAATGACAGAACAGAAATGGAAAGAGGAGCATGTTTTACAGGTTGCCACCTTCTGTATGCACATCATCTGCTTGGCTTTATGTGCACTTTCACAGCAGAATCAGTACAGCCATATGGAGAACAGTTATGGATATTAACATATTTATGACAGTTTATAATTTATTTTGCAAAGCCATACCACCATTAGAACATTTTTATGTTACCATAGCTGTACTAACAGCAGAACATACATCAATACTTGTTTGGTTAAAACCACATCCAGCAAATACTTATACTGGAAGAAAAAGCTCCATATGGAGGAGGACTTGGATATCCAGTCCCACCAAGCCATTCATTCTGGCTCTCACTCACACCTGAAGCTTCAGGTGTATCATGGGCTCACCAGGCTTTCCCCCTAATGCTGGGGGGGTTGTTTCTCTAAGGCTGCAAAATCAGTTTGTGTTTATCCAGCAGCAAAGTCTTGTTTGCTACCCTTCCTCCACTTGCAGCGTATTTGGAATATGGGTTTGAGGATGGAAGTTGGCTGTTAACCATCCTGCTCTGCAGGAGAACAAGTCTCCCCACAGGGAATCATCGCATGAACAAAGCCAGGTCCTTTAAAGGAAGCTGTCATTTCCTAGATTATTTTATGCCCCTCACTCCACCTACAGAATCTGTTTTCTGGACAAACGTAGGCCTCTGCTGCATGAGTTTGAATCTATTTCATGTAAGGSAATTTTTGGCTGAAGCTGTACTCAACAAGTGTCTGTAAACCGTTCTGTGAGAAAACCCCGTGTTTCATGGGTTCGCAGACTGGTCAAATTCATACACATTAGGGACACATTTTTTCTACCAACATTTATGTTGACCGAAGCCAGAATTCACCATGACATAAAATAAAATGAATACTAACACATTACTGCTGAACAACAGGATCCTGGTGTGCTGACAGCAAATGGTGACAGTGCAAAGATGGAACTCTCAGAGTCCAAATTGGAAAATATCCCAGTAACATACTGCTAAGCAGCCTTCAATTCTGGTTAGCTGGGTAAGGGTGGACACTCAAATTTGTCTGAAGCCACTGGAGAACAGAATAATGAAGTCACCACTGTAAAACTGCATAGTGCATAMGCTTAATAAAATAATAATTGAAAAAACACCTTCACCAAAACAGATGCCAAAGATGGTCTGGTGTCAGWTACAGGAAGGAAAATTAGCTTTAAAAAAAAGATAATAGTCTGGATTCTATTCCTATCCCTGTCACAGGTGAGCCTTCTGACTTTTGGGCATGACCTCAACCTCCATTAAATGGAGGAAATACTTCCTTATCATACAGAAATGCTGAAAAACACTGTCACAYGAGTTAACTGAAAAGCACTTCCAAGACCTTTGGACAGAAGTTGCCACAAAACACAGCACTTCTAACCTCCAGTTAACTTAAGTCTGTACATCAATACAGATGATGAACCCAGGACCATGGCTTACGTATGAAGCAAGTGTTTTCCACTCATTGTTGTGTCTGAAAGACAATATATCGAATATCTCATTCAATTATTTCACCTGGCCCTATGAGCTGTATCTGGCTCACAAGCAGGCACTCAATCCATGCCAATTTAAAGATTAGCTACTTTCAAAACAATTTCAACACCAGAATCAAGTGCTGACTCACACCTGAAACTCATCAAGTTCGGAGAGCTCCTTTCTGAAAAGGAAGGGGAKATTTTTTTCCTTAAAAAAAATTAAAAATAAAACTCTGCTGAAAGTTATCTCAAAACTCTGAGATAATCTTACTGATAAATCTTCCTTTTGCAGGAGGTGTTTCAGCAAGGTCAACAACTGCATCTATTTATTTCTAATTGTTGCATTAGAGCTACCAGAGCTGCTCATTAATACTATGAGTTAGATTAAACAGAGATGAAAGTGCTGTCGAGTGGGTAGACACTTAAAAAACCCCACAAACTGTGGAGGCTGCCAGCTGGTCTGGGGGTTTCACGGAAACAAACTTGGACGACTTCGACCTCCACCTAATYGTCTTGTCCTGTACCCATGAGAGTTTCAAAGTATCCAAGTTGGAAGAAGACAGAACAGCAAGAACAGCAAGGACGGAAAGAGATAACTATAACAAAGGACTGTTAGTTGACCTTTACTGCCATGTATGAAATATTGTTATGTCCARTGAAGTTAGAATGGGTATTTGCTGTAACAAATAGAACTTAGAGAAGAAGAGCAAGAGGGGTATAAAACCGGCCATGGTAAAGTAGAGAGAGCTTCTCTTTTGCTTTTTACCTTTTAGGCTTTTAGCTCTGCCGCTGTTAAATAAAACCTTTTAGTTCTTAGCCTCTGCAAGCTTCATTCTTTTCATCCGTCTCAATACCCACAACAAACAACTGACCATTAAGTGTTATTATTTTAGGCATCAGTTCAGCAAACTGCCTAGATGTGGGGAAGTATTTTTACACATCAAACTGAACAGACACGAAACTTTTGAGACCAAATGAAATGACTTTACCGCAGTGCGTTGTGGGAATCTGAGAAGCCATCAGCCTCTGGATCCTTCACTACTGTCCAGTCAAACACCAACCCTGCCAAGGTGCTGAAAGTGTTTCCTACAAATCAAAAATACAGAACAACCACAGAGTCTTCCTGGAACATAAACTGCGACTTATTTCCCTAGGAAATTTCTCAACCTTATCCCTCCAAGAAGAACCATTGGTATTCAGTTAAAAGCCACCACCTAGACTGCTTACCTGTCTTCTTTTCTGTTCATTCCACGATGTTTCCCACAAAGCCCATGAGATGGGTGCAGGTGTCCCCATCTCTCCTCTTGTCAGCCCCCAAAATGTCCTTGGCACACACCATCTCCTTTCACTTTTGACCACAAACACCTTACTATTTCTTGGATATGAGCAAGACATGAAAAAACTCTGCTAAACAATCTTTCATTTTGAAACATGCAGATCTGAGATCCCATTTGGGTAACTTGAATTCACAACACCAATGAACTGCACTTTCCATACACATCATTTTGGGTTTGAGTACAACCATGATTTGTCCATAACAGCAGTAAATCTTTACTCAAATAACTCAGACTGAGCACCTTCTTTCCATAAACTGTGAACCATGAGAACATAAAGTGTAAATTGTAAAAAGAAATGGAAAGGAATAAACAGGCTGAAAACAAAGATTTGTCAGGATTTCATTAAAGTGTAATGAGCTGCTGATCTAAAGGATCTTTCAATCTTTAAGATTATTCTTGCTCTGAACTGCAGTGTCCACTGGGACAAATAAATATGGAACAGAAATCCCAATATTTTAAGGTATATTTTAATTTGTGTTACTCCCTTTGACATTTAAATCTGTATTAATAAAGTAAGAATCACTGCAAAATTATTATTCAATTCTTATGCTTAAAGATGACATTTTTAAGCCATAAAAATATTTTAATACAAGTCGACACAATGCACAACCTATGATATTTCTCCCATTTCTATACAACTTACTGCAGATAGTTCCAAATCCCAGATAGGAATGTAAACACAGAACTCCAAGCACACAAGTCAATATCATTAAAATTGAGACTCAATTATTTCACATGCATTCAGGTCTTTCTTTAATGATGCATGTTTTACCTTTACAGTGTTAGCCAAAAAAAATGGAAATGCACATTTTTAAGTCTTTCATTTAACTCACTTCTAGTTGTCATAATAAAATAACTCGAGAAAAATTCAGCATATAAAAGAAAACAATATGACTTTTTTCCCCCCTCTACACTCCATACTTAATTTAGCCAAAGTTCTCTATGAACACCTTTGTCTCTTGCATCAGTAATCTTTGAAAAGCAGCACTGAGGATCAAGTTTCCGTTTGGAATGGCTAATCAAAAACATGTACAAAAGCAATCTGTATTAAAGTAACAGATAAAAAAATATAGCTTAAGAAAAAATAACTGAACTATATGTAAGTGTATATAAAAAAATAATAAGGAACGTAACTATTCCTGAAGATATATCAATACACACAGGAGTAGAATCATCAATATTAAAGAATGGTTTGACCCATTCCAGATGCAATAATCTGCAATATAAGATGCAATAATAGTCACCAGCACTAAACAAATCCTCCTTGGTGCACCTCTAGGGCCTAATTAATGACTTTAGAAAGCAGGGAACAAGCTGTATCCCTGCACCATGGACACAAACAAGGCTCATCCACAGCACCCACTCTCCCTCTCACACAGGCTGCAGGAACAGCCTTGACACCTGTTCTTGGCGCAAGTTTTCAACAAACCTGTGAACATTTTCTGCCAACATTCACTGAGCTGGATAATTACATTGATTTTTTCACCTCCAGAATATAAAAAAAAGTCATTCAAAAGCACCTTATTCAAGTGTCTCATTTTTCCTGAACAATTATGTCCTTCAGTAAACTTGCCACTGCTCTTGAATTTTTTTTTCTCAAAGTGCACTCAGAAAGTCCACTGAGAGTCCAGTATGTCCAAAGGTCTCCCAGGGATGCATCCTGAGGTTATTTGGGTCAAAAGGAACTGATTTTCAAAGCTTTTGAGTGTATCATGAGCCCCTAAGTTTACATTAGGAAGTTTAGAGCTTCTAACCAGCACCTCATTTCAGTCATGCCAATGAAATCCTCGCTGTGGGTTTTGAACCACTGCTCCTGCTCCCTCTGGCCTAGGTGGCTTCCAAGGAAAACCACTCACTGAGCACCCTTGAGTTTGCACAAATACCAAGCTAAGAATCCAGCATTACACAGAGGATAAAAACAAATTTACTTTTCATTATTAACATATCACCATACTTCACCTGGCATTCATGGTTTACAAACACAGGTAGGACGGGCTCACTAAGTACCCAAGACAAACAATCCAACCTTTTACAGCGCTCCACACATTATTTCCTTTCAGTAGTTGTCCTAAAAATCCCTTGCTTTGTGTGTGTGAATAAAAATTGATTGTTGAAACCTAAGCACAAAATTCTTACCAGATCATGGTTCTTTTTCTGATGCTACAGACAGTATGAAAAGCAGAAATTTTTTGCTTCTATTAAATAATGATGCATTCAGTCCAAAGGCACTGACTCTTATGAGCCCAAATGGTACCTCCCAAAAGTGAGTGTTTCTGTAGTAATTAATGGCTAGTAATTAAGCAAGTAATTACGGTGGTTGGTCTCCAACATCACTTCTGAACTTGCTGCTGGGTACCTGACTGGTGTCAGAAAAAATGTCCTTTTGCAAAATTCTTTAGACTACCGCAGCTCAAAAGAGAAAGAACAGACAACTTCACAATGTATTGTCCAGAGAACTCCCTTTAAAATTCCCTGCTTGGCTTCAAACAATCAACTGTGTCACGAAAAAAGCCAGTGCACAGATCATACAATTAGAACTTACAATATTTAATCTCCTACTAGTAAATCTCTTACCTTCAGAATCCAAAGCATGAATCTTGAGCTGCAGTGGTGAATCCTCAAGATAAAGCTCTCTCGTTGTGGACACAACTTGAATGCCATGAATTAAATCAACGATRGCATCACAGCGAAGCACTTGTCCAGTCACTTCAAGAGACATCAGAAAGAGCACAAGAAATCACAAAACTGGATGTGCTCATCAAGAACAACAACAATGATGCACCTCAAATTTAGCCAGTGACACAACACACTGAGACTGAAGGAACTGAAACTTGGTCATGACCTCGATGAAGAAACTCGTGGTCAAATGGTGGCTCAGAAGGCAAGAAAAACAGTTCTGTTCCTCACTGAACTTCAGAATAGATCTGTAGAAACTCTGATTTCCAGCTACACCAACAGTTACAGGCATTGTCTCTGAGTGCTTATGCAGAGTTGCTACATTGCCACCCTCAGATCTGATTCACGTCCCAGAGAAATTAATGACTTTTACCCACAGACAATAAACCACCATAAACTCCTTCTGTTAGTGACTGCAAGGCATTTAATTGACCATCTGGCTTTGCCTATCTGGCACTATAAAAACTAACCAGGTATATTGTGACAGACACAAAAGCAACTTCCATCTTTTTCAAATGCAAAATACCCGAATTTGCCTTAGTAATTTTTAGTTAATACTTTTTTGTATTTCAGGCATCCCCTCTATTTGTGGGTTTGGGGTTTTTTTTAAGAATTACTCTTTTCCTAGATGTATCATTAATATCATTAACATTTATCTGAGGCAAACAGAAGTTGAAACCCACACCCATGGAAAGTCTCAAATGACTGTGCCTATGAGCTGAAATTTCTTGTTTGTGCACTTCCAAATCTCTGCTTTGCTTGCGGAGAACACAGGATGCCCCTCAGCAGCAGCGGAGTGCTCAGCCAGGCTCCCACTTACGTGTATCCTCAGCAGAGATGATGGTGGTGAGGCGCGTGGGCTGCGAGGAGCGCGCCTGGACCAGGGCCCTCTGCGAGCAGCGGCAGCCGTCCTGCCCCAGCGGCTCGATGCTCGCCACCTCCGGCCGCGTGGACGACCTGCGGGGGTTGGGGTCTGTCAGCACGCAAATCAAAGCTCTGCCCTAAAAGCCAGCCCAACAGTTTGCTTGGGACGTGCTGCACGGTGAGGAGCTGACTTTGCTCAGAGCTAGACGGCAGCAGGTCTGTGAGGAATCCAGCCAAGGCGAGCGTGGGCTGAGGAAGGGGAAAACCCAGGCCAGAGCCGGGGCAGACAAGCACAACATTCTCTCCACCACGGCAAGGTCAGTGCTGAAGGCAAATCAGTCATTCCAGACCTGCACCCAGCTACTTAACAAAGCTGCAAAGCCTTTGGCCTGACTATTGATTAGCTCTAAGGTGTGGAACAAGCAAACGCACACACAGAATACCGAAGTAAAGGTGAAAGTCTTTTAGCCAAAGTTCCATTCGCCACTTGTAATTGCATTTTCAAAACAAGTTTGAAACAAAGTTCTGAAAAAACTGGGACCTTTCCCCAATGGCAGAACATCACAATTGCATATATCTGCTATGACTGGGCTCTGAACAAGAAGAAGAAACATTTTGTAATCAAGAAATTTAAGGAAAAACAAGGTTTAGTCTGGTTAGATAAAGTACGTAAACAGTGTATGAAACATGCAAAGCTGTAGAATCATCTTTGGCACCTTGTTGTGTCTGGATAAATTAAAGCTTGTTAAGTGTCTKACCTGGTATGGGTGTTGTTCCAAAATTTGCCAAGTACCTTATTATTCTAAAGTTTGCAAGTARAAGTTTGTTATTGAACCTCCTGAGAATTTTGTTGTTTCTCCCACTCAGCGCTCAGAGCGAATCAAACAACCTTCCCCTAAAACCCATCSAGTGGGTCGGGGCATCACAGCGTGGAGCCCACCTCTCCCTTCCCATGTGCCACAAACGTCAAGATAACAACAAAAAGTTTAACAGTTATTAAAAACCAAGCCCCTTGAAATTAAATTTGAGATAGCTGCCGAGGGCATCTGAGGGCTAAATGCAGAGCCGGTGAAATACTCCAGCAGCCCTTGCGAACAGCTGCAGACCGCCACCCCTTGCCGGGCCGCGCTGGAGCAGCGGGTCCCAGCCGCCCCCACACAGCSCGGGGCCGGCAGGGCGAGAGGCAGCGCCGAGAGCCGCTCGGGAATCCAGCGCCCGAAATAGCCCCGCTGTGTGCGGCGGGATCCGGGGTCACGGCTCGCTCACAAGGGCCCTTTGAAGGATTAGAACAATGAAAGCAAGCACTGATGGGTGACAAAGCTGCTCGGGAATTGCTTCACCCAGATGGTGAGAGCAGCTCTGATGAAAACACCGCACTATCTGGTAAATGCGATCTAAACCGGACACTGAATCCCCTCCTGGTAACGATGGGGAAGCTGGATTGGTTTAGACTTTTCCTCCGGAGGATGTCCAAAAACGCCTACCTGTGATGTACGGGGAAAATCCTCTAACCCAGCAAGGAGCAGGATGGGAGTTCCAAATAAACAGCAGTGTCACACATGCCTGGAGTCCCAGACACAGCTTTTACCTACTTCTCTTACTGACAAACAAATCCACACCAGTGAAAAAACTACATTGCTTATTAACTAAAACTGTATCTATTCAAAAAATAACACATCACAACACGTTCAGTTTTCTGAGAGTTAACAGCTGCAGCCCAGGTGAGCACAGACCTCTGCTTGCAGCCACTGGAATAAAATTGCAAATCCTGTTTCCAACCTTAAGCTCCCAACAGTATTTTGCTTACATAAAGAGTAGTTTTAGAGGATTTTGAAACAACAGTACCAACTGCTGACCCAGAATTTCAAAGTATTTTATCTGATCAAGGAAAAAACAGCCCACAGCAGTATGCAATGGGCAATTTAAACACCAATTAGAAGCTTAAACCTGAAAATTGTTTGTAATATCTATTCTATATACTTAAGCAACGTACAGAAATATGTGCATATTTTTATAGTAGGGTTTACACTGTTTCTAAAATAATATGATTTTCTGTATTAGCAGCACACTTAACTTCACTCTACAGAGACTAGAAGTGAGTGATTAGTTACTTTCCTGTTGTTCTGTAGCTTCTCAGGCAACCACAAAAGAGGTTTCCAACATTTAGCAAGTTCCTTTAAACAACATTAGCATTCACAACCAGTAAGGCTCTTCCTGTACTTGGCTGGTTGAAGCTGAGCATGTGGATTTGACTTAGTCTGCATGCAGGTATTTTTAAATAAGWATTATATGTGTGAAATTGACTTTTATTTAGCTCTTTACACTCCTTAATATTCTCTGCCATTAGATTTTTTGTTATTAATTTGAGGGTTTTGCATTCTTGCAGTCTGGAATTGATTGTGTTTACAACACAACAGGGGTTTCACTGTGGTTTGTATTTGTTCTTTTAATATCTGGCTATGAATTGTAATACAAAACCACTGCAGTTTGCACTAATAGCAGTGTTGTAAAACTGAATCTAATTACAGGATACTTTTCAGACTAGAAAAAGGGAGGAACAAAGATCAACAAAAATTAAATTTTAACTGTAAACTTACATACACTCCACAATTATAAAGGAACTTTCAAGCTTTTACAGCTCAATGCTACTTAACTGTTAGTTGCCACTGCAGTAGAAAACCTGTGATTAGACACTATTTGGCTTCTAACAGTAGTTTAAAGTAAGAGGTAGAGTATCAGCTGAATTTCTTTTTTTTAATACAAATTTTACTCAAGTGGGCCCTTCCGAGGCTTCGTTTACCATGGATTTATATTTAAAAACAATCTGCATGACTACTGCTTTTTACAGCAGAACATGAGAAGTATTTGATGGCCCCTCTATCATTCAGCAGTATCAAGAGCACATTCTGTTCACAGCTACCTGGATGCAGGGGGAAGCACAGAAAGGCCAAGGCACAAATCAACCAGGCTGGGAATTAGAGGTGCTACTCTGGGATCACTACTGGGTCCTAGATGGGAAAGAAGAAGAAACTTTGGCTTTAAATGACAAAGCCTGTGATTTATACCCTCTGCCAATTACAGCAGCTCTTCAGCAGCATGTCAGTGTGTGACATTGAGAGCTGGGCTTGTCAGAAGGCAAAATTAGATCCTGAGAAGGCAGCAACGGGAAGCATTTCTGGCACTAGCTCTGGATCCCATGCCAGCGCCTGTAAGAAAGAGCAAGGCAGGGAGGAAGCATTAGAAAGACGAGTGAGGAGGTGAGGGAGAAAAAAGCTAATGAAAGTCCCGATATTTATGTCCCTCAAAATAAAATCCTGCTTGCTGAGGAATTGATGGAACTTGCAAAGAGGCTGCCAATCCTCTCGCTGATTTCTGCTTCACTCATGATTTTCACCCCCCCTCCCCGGGTCCAGACACAGAACCACGTGCCAAGATTATATGCACAGATCTGCCCAAACCCAGGCCTGCATTCTTTAATCGACTGTTCTGTAATACCACATGTCAATACCTCACTAGATTATACTCAATTTATCAGTTGATCCAAAGATCAGGCACCTACTACCGTTTCTCTCCCTAGCAGTTCTCTGTTGATTCTTATTGCTCCAGTGTTTTATACTGTTCTACCAGCTCTKCAAGCTACACTTAACTGACTGAAACAGCAAAAATCCACCTTTGTGGAGCTGCACCATGACTGTGAGTTTATCTGATCTTTTAGAATTTTATCAAGCATTTGGGCTGGTATGTAGTCAGAGAGAAACTGGGTAGTAAAAGTTTCCAAGAGTTTGATAAGATTGGACTGACCAATACACCAATGACCTTATACAGTCACTCTTGGGACTAATGCAAAAATGAGAAGACACACAGGAGCCAGAACAGCATTTGGGCAACTGTAGTATGATAAAAAACAGATTCCCAGAGAATCAAGGAAATGGGAACTGAACCCAATCCAAAGAAAATGCAGTGAGGGAGCCCGGCACAGTTTCCTCAACACTTAAGGGTTTTTAACAATCCAGTGGCAGATTACGTCTCTATTTTTCACTCAATCCTCTCCTAGGATGTTTCTTATTGTATTGGAAAAACAAAATGCAGCAAAAAAAAATTCCTCCATCCAGTTCTRCTTTAAAAGCAAATGGAAACATCACACACCATGGAGTGAGCCACGGATGGAGCCCTTGCTCCCGGGATCTTACACTGGTGATCAGCTGGCATGYGCATTAACTTCAAAGGAAGCTGAGTTAATTAAGCCAGTGCTGATTGCTGCCGAACTTCAATACACAAGCCCAACTGTAACTTGGACATTTTGTCAAATCAACCATGGCCCAAAATCATTTAACCCCAAGTGCTTCTTTTCACCCTGTTTCTACCTGCATGAAGGAAAACAGCATGCACACTAGTGACAGGCACCTTYCAACTAAGAGAATGCAATAAATGAAGGTAGGTCTACACAAGTTATTTTARAATTAGTTTAGCCTGATTGCAAATAAGAAACTAAAAAAATGGCAGTTTACTGTTAAACACAAACATCACATTTTGCATCATTTCAAATTAACCACTCTTGAAACTTCTCACCTGTAGACAACACAGAAAGCTTCAATTACTAAGATAAGATCTGCACCCAAAAAGAGCAAAAGTCTTAAAACATTTCATGGTTGTTCATCAATGAAAAGCTGCTCAAAATGAACAAGTCCCTATTCCTTTCGTCTGCCTTTCCAGGCAGGTGATGCTCAGACTGAGATAAAGGTTTTTGACCAGTAAACCCACACTGTAGGCTGACACATCAGCTAAGAGATAAACATCATTTCTTGTGCCTCCTGGGCTCTGCTGCACTCACACCACCTGCTCTGGTCCTGAGCCAACACTCTCAGGTAACAACACATCTGAGCCACAGCAGCACAGCCCCTCTCACTTTACCCACAAGGATATCTCAACCCAATTCTGAGCTAATTCTGGCACCTACAAGAGCTCGAAGCCCTGCTGGGAAAGYACGGCCACGCCAGGCAGCAGCACAGGCACCTCCCAGGGAGAGGGAGAACATCCTGCTGCTGACTGCAGGGCTTTACAAGAGGCAAATGCAGAGCAGGTGAGAACCAAAGAAGGGGATAACAAACATTATTTAAGATGTCACTGCATAATATGGAAGCTAACAGTATCTCACACTAAACATTTTTCAGTGAGACTCAGACAGGGTTTTTTAGATCTGTGGTAAAACAGKTAATACAGGAAACACCACAACTCCCAGATTACCATAGATGAGACTGTTGGTCTTAGAGCAAGGCAAGAGACTTCAATGAATAACACTACCAACAGACATTTTTAAAAACACATAAACCACCACTTACATCCCATGGAGCAACAAGYTCAATTTACAACAAGAACATGACAAGATGAGGAGCTAGAAAACGATCTCTGCCAGCCAACTACTGTGACAGCAGCACTGTGCAGTGGGCTTGGGCTCTGGAAGTACCTGTGCATCCCACAGCTCCAACACCACTCTGCCACCAGCTCCTCTTACATGGCAATTAGCCTGGTATAACCTCCCCAGTGAGGGCTTCAGCAGCACATGCAAACCTTTCATTTAAACTGGCAATAAACTCCATTTCCACCAGCCCTCACCATGTACCTCCATTCTACACTGTATGAAATAATGAAATATGTAAACATATTCGTACACTGCAGACAATTTCTGCTATAAATACCCAGCCATGCTGTGTACCCCAGGGGAAAATGTTTTGTGTGTGTGTGTGTGTGTGTGTGTGTTCCCCTTCTCCCCCTTAAAATGTTATTAAGCTAAGGCAGGTTTCAAGGAGAGAATTCTACTTTTGAATGCTTTGATTCTTTCAGGTGTAATTTCCGGATTAAGGTAATTAAAAGATAAATACAGATGTAATATAAATGCTAAATATATCTGCACAGACTCTGTTTTATCCCTGAAGACAGTACCATGTACAATATTTACAGATGGAAACACCATATGCTTTGAAAACAAAGCTTTTCCCAAAAAATAATTTTAACATAAAGGCAACCCAAACTCCAGAAGGCACGAGAATCTTGAAAAACAGAAAATACTTTAGAGCCATGCTTATAACTTTACCACTGCTCACAATCTGCTGGGATTATGATAAACTTGACCTTTTCCCTCTCAATCACTGGAATTCTGCCACTGSTACAATCACTTTGAAAATCTCCTGCTTTCAGAGGTAAACTTGAAGGCTCAAAGGGAAACTGGAAAGTAAGGTCACAACATGCTGTAGACTGATTTTTCATGAAATTGGACACTCAGGTACGAATTCTGAATGTTTGAGATAAGTAATGCAGGCCTTCAAAAGGTGTCATTTGAGATCAGATGCTGCTGTACAACAAGAACACCTTTCATACACTACCTCTATCCTCACCACCTCCCATATTACACAACCTCAGTCCCTCTCCAGACACAAAAGGCCTGAATCTGACCATTTCCATTCAAATCCCTGCCTTCATGCATGCAAACACAYCCATTTCTTGCAAATGGGAGGAGTCACTCCTTCTCAAGCCATTGCATTTGGTACTTCCTAACTTGYTCAGTTGAACAGCCCCTCTCCAGTAACAGCTCTGACAGCCCTAATGGGAAAGCACAGCAAACCTGTCTGCAAGTGGCTGTGGAGCTGCCCATCCAGGTCCACTTCYTTCTAATCTCCCACACTTCAGGGCCTGCAGGGTCCAGGATGTAGCAGAGAGCCCCAGATGCAACTGCTGCTTCTGCTCAGCCACACACACACAGCTCCTGCTTCCTCCTGAGGGTTTGCTAAGCACACGTTGAGTTCTACCACCCACATCCTGCCAGGCRTTGCAAAGCAGAAGTGAATAAATACCCATTAACAACCCTGCCACAGAAAATGACAACACACACAAAATGAGTTAGGTATAGTTTGCTTAATTCTCAACCAAAATTCATCTCTGAAGGGCAGAGGGAGAGGATGGAAAAGGATGTTGAAGCCCGTCTGCATGAGGGATATGAGTCATTGCTGGCAAACGGCACCAACAGAACATGCTCTGAAGCGCACAAAAATCACCCCCATTAGAGACACGAGTGTGGATCAAATCTGGTATCTCTAGAGTACAATCTTACATCTTTTCATCTGTAGATTTCAGTGAGATTAGCAAAGTCTCTGTACTTCTGACAGCTGGATAGCGCCTGGCACGTGCAGGAATGCCTGCAGCCAGCCCAGCATCACCTAGCTCACTGGCAGAACAGGAAAGAGTCTACACTCCAGATTTTACTGGTGCTTTGATGAGTTTTGGGCTTTAGCTTTATGCAATGTTCTTTACCTCGCAAACCAAATCCTTTTAAGGACTCGGCTGCCTTCAAAGATTAGAGTAAGGAAGGAGAAAAAACACACACTTGTGAGATTTTCACTAAAACGGTCCATTAAAAATTAAATTACATGACCACAAGCAGCTCATCTAGTAACTTTCATTTAGTTGACTTCTGGATAAAATTAGTTACTGCTCTTATGCATAAGCACCCTCAAATATGGAAACTGTCACAGACCAAAGGTTTTTACCCAGCCAGAGAGAAATGTATGACCACCAAGCAAATAAACTGACAGACAGTGAAAACATAGCCCTTTAAGATGCATTTCAGTAATTGCCATACACAAAACAACAACTGAAAACTGCTACATGTATCCATCTGGCACACATGGAACTATCACCCTAAACATATCTGGACTGCCACTTCCTTTCCAGGTGGGTACCTCCTCCTCGTTAGTGATCCAAGTTACCATGCTGGAATGCTAAAGAAAGCACGAGGAGTTGGCAACATTTGTTTAACATTAAGACTAGGAGGAACTTTCTAAATTTACACCCACTGTGAAATTTGCCTTCAGCCCCTGTGCTCAGCACTACCCGGTCCTCCCCCTTGTGCGAGGCAGGAAGGGGGCTCCCAGCCAGAAGTTCCGGGAGTTCCCACGTGCTCAACACCAGAAGAAAACCGGGAAAGCTTTCACATTTAAAGCTCGACTTCACTGTCCTCAGGTGATGTGCTCAGAGTGCTGTTACCTACACTTACAGCAGCAATGAGAGGCTCCCGACTGAGCTGTGACTCCTTCATGTCCATACCCCGAGCTCAAAGCTGTCAGGACCTTCACTACTGGCCACAGCGAGAGAAGGGGCATTTCCTCACCAGCAGCACGAGTTCTGTGTGCTGTCCCCACACGTGGGACTGTGGCGATGCATGTGTGGGGTGGCACTGTGGGCATCTGGGGCAGCAGGCTGGGCACACTCGGTGTGTTTGGAGGCAGAGTGGGCACGGTAGGTGGAGAAGCAGGAGGGAGGTTGTGGGCTACAGGGGGAAGCAGGTGGGGGTGTATGGGGCACAGGAAGGAGTGTATGGGGCACAGAGAGAAGCAATGTGTGTGGGGTACAGGGAGAAGCAGGTGGACGTGTGGGGCGTGTGGGTGAGTGCACACGGGGTGTGAGGCACATGCCGGGCACGGAGCCATGGCGGGAAGCTGCCGCACAGCAGGGACCTTCCCCTCAGGGCCCGGCCTGCAGACATTGCCTCTCTCCAGAGGGTTTAACTCCCACTGCACAAAAAAAAAACCTTTCCCCTCAGGGATTATCTCCATGTCTGCTCCCGCACTGCTGGGCCGCCCAAACCCACCCGCAGCGAGATGAAAGCGGTGAGGGAGGGCCCAGCTGCCTCAGGAGCCCTCAGGCCCCGCCGCGGGCCGAGGAGCCGCCGCAGGTGCCGGCGGGGGGGGGGGAGAAACGGACAAAGGGCGGCGGCACCTGCACTCACCATCGGTAGCAACCCTCGCTGGCCTCTAGCGTGAAGTTGACGCGGGTGCCGCGGGTGAAGGGGAGCAGCACCTTGGGGGTGTTGAGCTTGGAGGAGGCGGCGAGGTGCAGCAGGAGGAGGAGAGGCAGCGCCCGGGGAGCGGGGGGAGCCATGCTGCGCGCGGGCGGGACCGTGCGGGGCGCGAAAGTGCGGCGGGAGCGGCGCGCTGAGGGCCGCGGGGCCGGGCAGGGCGGCCCCAGCGGGGCAGGGCCTCCCTCCGCCCCCCGGGGCCGCGCCGCCCTCCCTCAGGGGAACTCCGGTGGCGCCAACGGCGAGGTGGTGATTTTTGTGAAAAGCTCCTTTTCTCCGGGCCGTACAACCCAGCACCGCATAGGAGTTGCGCTCCAGATCGTTCCCCGGACGGGCTACAGCACTTCAGTGTCTCTTTTGTCGAGAGGGGACCAAAACTGAACAAAGGATTCGAAGTGTGGTGTCACCAGAGCCCAGCACAGCAGGACGGTCACTGCTCTGGTCCTGCTGCCACAGCAGTGCTGGAAAAAGCGAGGTGCCATTGGCCTTCCTGGCCACCTGGGCACACCTGGGCTCATGTTCCCCAGGTACACTGGTGCTAACAGCTAAGCTAAGCAACAGTTCATTTGTTACCACAGAATCACAGAATGATTTGGGGTGGACAGGACCATAAATCATCCAGTCTCACCCCCTGCCATGGCAGGGACACCTTCCACTGTCCCAGGTTGCTCCAAGCCCTGTCCAACCTGGCCTTGGACACTTCCAGGGATGGGGCAGCCACAGCTGCTCTGAGCAACCTGTGCCAGGGCCTCCCCACCCTCACAGGGAAGAATTTCTCCCTAATGTCCAATCTAAACCTACTCTCTCAGTTTGACGCCATCCCCCCTTGTCCTGTCACTCCAGGCCCTCGTAAGTAGTCTCTCCCCATTGTTTTTGTCAGCCCCTTCAGGTCCTGGAAGGCCACAATTTGGTCACCCCGCAGCTTCTCTTCTCCAGGCTGAACAACCCCAACTGTCTCAGCCTTTCTTTGTACAAGAGGTCTTCCAGCCCTCTGGGCCCTCTTTGTGGCCCTTGGATCTTGTTTATAAAAATGCCAGTTTTCTGTATCTTTATACCCTTCAAGTAAGGCTTATTTTCCCATATTCTTTGTGTCCTAGAGAAAAAAAAAGTGCAGTCAGACCAAAGTGCAGAAACAGGTGAAGACATTGAGAAGAAGCTCTTGGTGGGACATGAACTCTGCAAACCTGGTGGATACCACAAGCAACCTTGGTCTGAGGCGCTTGGAACTCCTCCAAGGAGCACAGTAAGGGGCTACATTTCATCAGACCGATGTGGGCTTGACCTTTTTCTGTGTATTGCTCAAAAGCGTGCTAGAACAACGTGGGCAGTAGGATGATAAAGAAGAAGTAAAAAAAGGAGGAAGTTATAACCATCAGTGATAGATTCATAATAGTTTAACTGTGTTCAGAGCCTGGAACGGATTTTGTGAATCACAACTCTCCATTTTTAACCTGGTATTTTAAAATCATATTGCAAAATGTTTATTTTACCTCCTGGTGGTTGATTGGACTTCGTAGTGGATGTACTGTACAGATGTACTGTACAGTTCAGTTTGTTACAGATGTATTTGCTGAAGACTCAACTGAACTGTTGATTTATGTAGGGATAAACACGTAGGGAAATTTCTGTGCATTTTACAATTTGCTTTTTAGAAACTTTGAACACACCTGTAACTTCTCAAAAGAGCATTATACTTTTTAAGTCCAAAGTCAGGCTGGTAGGGCAATATTAATTTGTCCTTGTTCATATGCATCCTCATTTCAACAGATGTTTTAATGGTAGGATCTTTTCACTACTCCTGGTGAACTATACACTCCTGGAATTAATGGGAATTATTTAGTGAATGAAGGTATTGTGTGGAGGATCTGCCTGTCCTTACCTGTGACAGAGGGACGGTACATATATACAACAGGAGAATGGATTTCAGGGAGGCCACAAGCATCTTGGAGTAAAGTTAGTTAAATCCTGCCCAGAAGATCAGCTGCTGTCCAAGGACACCACCTACGAGTTTACCCAGGTCTAATTTAGATGGTAATACAGAAGTTAACCACTTCTCATCTATTCTAAGCAAGTAAACTTATACAAAATTTTTTATTTACGTAGGAGCACTTTTTTTTCACTGTTTATTCAGCTAGTGTTTTATTTATCAGTACCTCAGCAGTGCTATTCCACTTTCYATCCCAGAGGAATGTGTGCTGCTGGACAGTTCACTTCTCCCTGCAGCTTCTGTCTRTATATTACTCATTTTCTGATTGCACATCCTGAAATTGTGTGGTCTGATTTGGAGAAGAGCTGAACTTTGCAGCTGCAATTTAAGTCAGTGGGAGCTGGGCCCAGAAAGATGTATGGTGTTAAAAGGGCTGGAAAATCAAGCCCTTACACTTTAAACTGCTCCCCAAAACACAGAGGGTTTTTTGTTTTCTTTACTTTTTCTCTCAGTCAAGCTGCAACCTTTCTTCATAGGCATGTTAGGAAGATAAATTCAGTAAAGACTGGGATATTAGGGAGGAATGTGATAAAATAGCCCATGACTAAACAGTAGAATGTGTTTACAGTAGTACAGTCCCAACTGAGTAGATAAGAGGTAGATAGTGAGTACCTTGCATTCTGTGTTGTGAATGAGGTGAGGAAATGTCTGTATCCCAGTACTTCCTARCTTTAAAAGCAGGGTGTGCAATGTCAGAACTTAATTCCTTTCTTTCATCAGCAGTGTATGGTGATGAGTGTTCAGTGTCAGAGCAATAATTTTCCAGTAACAAATACTTCTCAGACTTTACTTATTTTCATGAGGGCCAGCAAAGTGCAGTTAGGACCTTAAAGTTCATTGATGAAGCACGACAGTGAAATACTTCAAATAAACATCCAACACATCTTTCAGAGCATACTGAGCAATTTTAAGAGCAAAATAAGGCAGGAGACATTKATGAGCAAAACTTCAGTTTCCATTATATGGTAAAATTACGAAGTGAATTTTCTGCTCACTTAAATTGGAAGTCATGCATTGCAGCACTGTTAGCATTTATTTTGGCCAGAGGAGGGTAGGCTGGGAGGCAGAGAGTGCAGTGTGTGCTCTGTGAGGAGTCACTAACATCAGGGGTATGAGTTACTACCAAACTTGAGGGGCTGACTTTGCACCATTGCTGCACTGCTCTGCTTTCCCTCCCATGCTGCTGTGAGGAGATCCATATGGAGTCAGCACATCCCTCCTCACACGACACAACAGTCAGTGGGGTGGTTTCCTGGTGTGGTGGAGAACTGGAACAGGATAGACAGACCAGGAATATGAGCTAATTTTACAGATATATCAATGTACACCCGAGTAAGTCTGATAAAGAACATAAATGGAAATTTCTTGGTCACAAAGAATGCGATTAGAGAGCGACAGAGGGAATGTTTTAATGAGCTGCTTAAAGAGGGAGATAGGCAAACAATAAATGGTTGTTCGCTAAGAAGCTGAGCCTTTTGTGGAAGAATTTCAAGAGATTTAAGAGGCAATCAAAATACAGGCAGTAAATAAGAAAATACCAGGTGCCTATAATGTTTCTACTGAAATATGAAAATTAAAGGGGGGAGAATTACTGAAAGATTTTACAAACTTGGTTGGTCTGAAGATCTGAAAACACAGTCAAGGAAGCAAAGACATATACTTGGATTAAGTCTTTCAAATTTATCAGTTTCGGGTGGGAATATCTCTTTTATAAAGCTAGAAAAAATGTGTATCAATATATTATGTGATCTGTTGGCAGTGAAATACTTTTAAATCCTTGTTCAAGAAAAGGAAGTATTTGAATGGCACAGTGATGAAGGAACATCTGGCCAAGAAACACCTGACTTCATTTTCAGGCATTTCGTATTTTTAAATGTCTGAGTAATTTAAAATATTTTAAAACACTCATCTACAAAACAAAAGAACATACACCCCCTAAAAAAAAACCCAAACAAAAAAACCAACCCAAACCAACTCTGAATAAATGCAACTTAGAAGGTGAAACTTCAGCAAAATGCTAAGGCAATGAGGTGTGCAAGGTTATTTTAAAGTGCACGGGGTGAGGCTGACTCAAACCAGCTCCAATCATAACCCTTGCAGGTATCTCTGTACTTGTGTGTTAACAGTAGAGGGCCAGCTCTGTGAAGTTTCAGCAACTGAATCCATTATGTACAATTTACTTGTAAGAACAGTTTCATTAAGCTGAAGGAATCAGGGCTCACATAGTAGAATGATGAAAAACACTCTCCACTATCACACTCTCGAACCTCTCAAATAAAATAATATTTGATTTAAAGGCTGAAGAATGACTGACAAGCACTAGTAATACATTTAATGAAAAGCCTTTTCCTGTAGGTATGAAGCTGTGGTTGGGAAGAGAATGGGGAGTTGCCTACACCAGGCCAAGGAGGAGATGAAAAGGGCAGGTCAATAGACTTGAGAAAGAAGGTGGTCTGGGAATTGTAACTTTAGAGGAGAGTAACAGTGATGGGCCTCTTTTTTTGTCTAATGCTGTCTGTGTTTACACTGCAGAGCAGAACAGTATCCTGCAAAAATCACTGGGAAAGATGGTCAGCTTCCTTCCTCCTTGTCAGGCTGTCTTACCCATCAGTGGCCTCCAAGTACCTGCTTGATGTGTGTTTCCTGACTGACCAGCTCAATGGTCTTCATTGCTGGGCTTTTTCCTTGCTTAATTTGCTTTCTGGTTCCACTCACACAGCTGCAGAACCTTGCAAAGTATCCCCACCAAAGGAACTTCAGTCAAAGAAGTAGTTAAAGTATCCAAGATATTGAAAGGTACCTAAAAAACAACAGAGGAACAGCATTAGAACTGGTGTCCCTTAGTGCCAGCAAAAGGCTCACARAATCCCRAACTGATTTGGGTTGGGAGGGACCTCAAAGCTCATCCAGTCCCACCCTCTGCMGTGGGCAGGGACACCTTCCACYATCCCARGTTGCTCCAAACCCTGTCCAACCTGGCCCTGATCCTGCCACCAGGAGCACATGGGATAGGTTCTGCCCCTGGATCACATCTCTGCTCAGCTGCTTCTGCTGCCTGCAGAAATCAAACTGTAAGAGGAGGCATTACATGCATTACTTCACAATAGGTGTTGTAGACTGACAGAGTACATAAACCAGTCCTTTTTCAGTTATTTCTTTATCACTTGCTCTCCTAATAATCACCTTCAATTTACTTTATTAAACCTCCTGTATCTTCATACATCTATTGAACGTTTTATGAGAACATCCTCTCAGCCTTACAACTGCTTTCTACAGGGGTAATGATGGATTGACAGCAACTATAAAACTGAACATTTTGGTTATGCCTGCCAGTATTTTCCTTCCAGGATGTTAGGCCAAAGGAAAGMATAAATTCAGAAAATGTCCAGAATTAAGGCAGGCAGTTAATGGTATCAAGGAAGGAATATTTCAAATTTGATCGAGGTTGAGTTCCTTCAGATTATTGAGACAGGAGCACTTGTGTTTAGAAAATGGGTAAAATAAGAGCCAAATCTGCCTTTCTTTGCTCAGTCTCATCTGCCAGGGATGCTGCTGCGAGTTTTCCAGTGTGTGCCAGGTACAACTGAGTCTCCAAAGAGAAGTGCAGCTCTTTAGATCCCTGTTCCTATTGGATAAATYCATTCGATATGCAAGACTTCCCCAGATGGCATAAAACCCCAAGACCTCACTAAATTATTCAGGATGAGTCTGATAACATTGAGATTATGGAATAGTAGCATCAGATAAAAATAAACGGTTTTCACTTCAGAGTTTATCTACCTTTCTAATGCAAATTTATGGTTATTAAAGGAGGTTATTTATAGGTGTCTTTTCAAGCTGTTACATAACACTGCTTCTGCCCTGTGCCTTTAGAYGCAGATAGAAATCACATTAATGAGCTATTCACCCAACAACTCAATGAATGCAGCAGTGAGGAGAATTCACAAGATGAGACAAGTAACAAACAAAAACCCCAATCTTCATTTCTGCTTTAAATACATCAGGGAAATTTAGGAGAACACAGTAGTCTTAAATCTTGAAAATAATGAATACAATTTATGAACAGGCATGTGAATATGTTTAATGACTTAGTTAATAGTACTAACAAAAGTGAATTTGGTCTTTTCAAGGTTACTTGGTTGCAAATTATGGTATGTACACCTCACAAATCTTAAGTGGGCAGTCAAGTACAATAATCCTGACTCTGTTTTAAACATTAACACTGCTGAATTGGTTTGCTATTTTTGATGCTTTAAACACCAACATGGGACAATATATAAAATCCCATCATCTTTTCTATTTTTCCCATTCTCTTCATGTAGAAGTCTTCTAATCTCATTTATCTCAGCACTGGCAGTGATCTAGAGGTTTCTGTACCTACACAATAAGGTCTCAGACTTCTCCATCTATACTGGCACTATAAAGTGTGCATTTCAACTGTAAAATTACATTTCTTCATTCAAAATAAACCCTATTTTTTTCATTCTAACATATACATAAGTACAAAAAATTCAACCTCTCTTGCCAGGCTTGAAGAAACCTAACACAAATTCTGTTTCGTGTACAGTGAGTTCTTCAAAGGAGGCATCACTTCCTGCAGTAGAACGTTAGTGGAAAAGCAGGAGTTGCTGCAATACACCACAGAATATAACAGATCATGTACACATTGCACTCAAGTGACCTGATTTCTGTTTTGTCTCCTAAATTCCTTTCAGGGTCACTTTTCCAGGTAGGCCACCTGCCAATCAAGTTACTGTGGGGAATGGAATATTCAACATTGAAAAATTATATTAATTTATGAAGCTAAAAAGTTTTCTTTGATGTGAATCTGCAACTGCAGATTTGTAACAGAAAGGTTAAATACAATGTCATTGAGACAAATTCATTGCAGATAGTGAGGCACAGGAAGAGGTTTTAAAGGTCTCTTGTTTTTTAAAAATACTTCTGGMATCTTGGCAAATCAGGGTCCCAGCAACACAGACACAGCTTGCCTGAGTAAAGCTGTGCCCAGGGTAGCAAAGTATGGCACAGCAAGCTAAACTCCACGGCTTGGGAAACCAAGGCCTGGATGCCGCTGCTTGCGGCCTCTCTGCACGCACACGTCTCTTTCCTTGGTTTGATGTTTCTGTGTTGGCTCTGACTCATCCTCATGCACTCCAGGTTTTTCCCTTTTGCCCTTTGTGCCCTGCATCTCACACTGCTGCYTTACCACAGGTACAGTGATCTCCGGGAGGATTTCGTTACTGTGCTTGCACCACTGCCCATTATCCCTACTTTGTGGACATGCAACCAAAACCCATGAAAGAAACCTAAGCCTGTGCTAGAAATTCCCTTCTTAACCTGCAATATCCCTGTGTAACATAACAAGCACCTTTCCAGTCTCCCCTGTGCTTGGCTTTCCCGAGTGCCTGTGTCCTGTCTGGAGGTGTGGTCTGGGTGACACGTGGAGGGTGACGAGGCCTGTGCTCAGACAGGGCAGTGCCATCAGCTCTGGCTGGGCCTCTGGACATCCTGCACGTGCTGAAATGTCCTGTACAGGAGTGAGCACACGGAGTCTCCCTGTCCCCCTGAATGACAAACCCTGCAAGCCCAGGCAGTTCTGTCACAATGACCTTCACTTAGCTTTAGACCCCTAATTTATCTTTGAGGTTTTAATTTCCAAAGTTGGTGATCCAAATGATTAAATGTGTGTAACCAGTGTTGCAGGCAGCATCCAGTAAGACTTAAAAGGCAGGCAGAATGCTCCATTTTAAAAAGACTTTATCAGAATTTGCTCATCATCACACATTAGAAACCTCTATCTGCTTTCAGGCATTTTGGAAACTCTTCTAACCTGACTAAAGGGGTCTGCTTTCACTAGAACCTATTGACAACTTTAGTAAAATAAGGCACATTTCCCAAAGATCTTTATGGCTTCCTATGGAAAGGTCTATGAGCTCAGTAATACAGGTTTAGTTTAATAAATTATTAATTAAATGCATTATTACACCTGTACACTTGCTGTGAAGATTTGTGCTAAGAAAATGTGATCTCTCAGAGTGTTCATGAATGAAGGAGGTTCATTTCAAGAGCATGTGAATATTCATTAGCATATTTTGTATTCTTCTACCTCTTCTTTGGTACAAAGTTCAAACAACAAGATTTGTACTTGGAGGACACTAACCAGAGTATTTTAAAGCTGCTGTATAAATTACACACTTTTTAGATGCTGAAGTATTTTAGTTCCAGGAATAACTCTAGACTTTCTGCTGATGTTTATAACATATCTAAGTTTTAATATATTAGTTTTTATAACAGTGGCAGAACACTAAGAAACTGCCCTTTTTTATGTGGCTTAGTGATGTTTGTTCCAAATATAATTTTTGCTTACAGAAATGTCCACTACAGATACTATACCAAAGTGTCAGAGAAATGTGGGAATTTTTCTGATATCTAGAACAAACTAAATGACTTTGACAAGGCAGCATGTCCTGCCAACATGATTATAGCTATAGCAGTCATCACTTTGGTTCATTTTGTTCATCTTTTACTTCAGRCTTGATTAGCTATAAATTCTTTACCTTGTCCCCTCTGGTTCAAATACCTAAACAAGCTTTGATGTTCCAAGGATATTCTAGCCAAGGCACTTTTAGCAATTTCATAGGGGGGAAATGCTTAAGGTACTGTTTGATAGTTCAATGATTCCATAAACAGCAAAGGAAATGGGAATACAGAAGTGGTATTTCCCGTTTTTAATTGCATTTGGTTTTTCCTCAAGTAGCCTGTTTTCTCACAAGACACACAAAAGTCAGTGGAAATTCAGGTACTTGTACTTGCAAGGTTTTGGGTGGGGTTTTGGTTTGGTTTTTTCTTCAGCTTAGGAGTAAATCACAAGTCATCCTGATTTTCACTGTCAACAGTGTTGTTCTCATGCAAAGAGTTTAATTCATTAGGCTGTCAGTTTTCAATTCAGTAGGAAGTTAATATTAGTATGTCCCAAGGATCTGGACTGCAGTTAGTGTTTAATACACTCATTAATTATCTAGAAAGGCAGAAATGAGGTGTAGAACAGAAAAATGAGGTCAGCAAGATTTGCAGATGACAAAATTATTTATCTTCCTAACAGAAGGCTGTGATGAACTTCATGGGAACAGAACTAGACAAATTGGCAGCATAATGGTTGATGAAACTCAGACATTGACAAATGCAGGGGACAGCACAGAGAATGGCAAATCTGAACTGCTTGCACTCAGGGCTCTGTTCTAACTTCTCACTAACTGCTAAGGGAAAAAGAACACCCAGCACAATTATAAACTCTTCTCAATGCCCAGCAGCACTCAAAACCTAAATAAAGTGGTGGAACACACACACACACAAAAAAAAATAGCCTAGAAAAGACCCAAAATACAGTGGGAAAACATTAATTCCTGTTTTACTTTAAACTCTACAATAAGCCAGGGTCATTCCATCTCACATGAGATCTATCATAGAGAGGGCCATGTCTCAGACAATTCCTAAATCAATTGTCAAGTGTGTTTTGTTGCTGAGGCAGGAAGCTGGAAGCCCATTGTTGGAACTCGTGTTGGCTTGTGTGGAACCTGTGAAGGTCGTTTGCCTCCCTTTGCTTTTCACTGTCGAGCTCAGTGCATTCAGTGATATTGGGGTGACTGTACTGAGCACTTACCCAGAGCAGAGCTGCTCCCCAAGGTGTCATCAGTCTGCTTTTATTCACTTGTCATCACCCTGAGCACATCAACATCCCTCTGCCATTGTATTTCTCCTCACTACCCAACATCGTGGCAACACCAGGTTTTATGTTATTTATAAATAGTTCCTCTTGGGATCTTGGGAACATATTTGTATTCTCCTTGCTCCCCCATTTGCCTTTCTCATTGGTTTTGGGTCCTTTTTGGCAAGTTCTCACCATCTCAGATCAGTTTCTGCATAGAACTATCAGGGGATAAAGAGTCAGGAGGATTTACTTAGAAGCTCATCAGCRTCACACATGCTGTGGTTGGAGCCARGGTCACTTACACTGGAAGCAAACAGAATCCTACAAGACTAAAGATTTTTGTTAGATGAACTCTGCTCCAGCAGAAAATTGCAATTTTAGCTCTTTCTCCAGTGGAATTGCCAAACAGTCCTTTACAGTTCTGGTAGTAACCCAGACCCAAAACCACAGAAGAGTGTTTGTCAACAGGTTTTCATGCAATTTGTAAAGTTTTTTGCTCATTTTAATTTASTTTTAGTTTAAAATGTCAAATTTTTCTTACTTTTCTCATGCTAGAGGTTTGCAACAAGTTGTGCAAAGCACAGGAATAAAAACAGAAGAATCTCCATATAGCCCAGTATTGGCTAATTTTCCAACCACTGAGTTCTACTTAAGATTTGTAAATCCTGTAAGCACTTCAGACTGTAAGAGCCCCCAAAGTGCCATTCTGATTTATSTAACTAGGTATCTGACATAATTCACAGAAAGAGGAAAAAAGCTTTAAAGCAACCCTGCAGCATGCAGTTTCTCTCTGTGAATTATTCTCCCCATATTTTTAYGTAATAGTGTAAATTAATTACAAGAGTGCCAATTTTAGCTCTGTGTTCATCAAATGAAATTACAAAGAGATTCCCAAGAGTACGTTGTATGAAAGCCTACATTTTTAGAAATATTTAAGTTGATGAGAAAATTAATTTTTCCCTTATTAGTTCTCATTTCACAAACAGAATCTTCTTTGTTCATAACTAGCTGCTGTAACCGCTTTGAGTCTTTAATTATTACTAATTATTGACTAAAGATTTGTTAAGTTGGATTTGAAAGTTGGAGCCTTTTGTCTCTAACTAATGAATAGGATGGGACAAAGTAAAAAGGTAGTGAATTATTCACTAACATTTGGCTTAATTACAATCAAATGACCCTTTCTAAATTGGAAAGCACTTGGTGAAAAGCAGAAGACAAATGAGATTTTTTGGTATAAATAATGAATAGCCCTGGTTTTTAAAATTTAAACCCCAAGTTGAAACAAACAAACAAACAAACAAACAAACAAACCCCCACCCTATACTGTCTATTCTATAACTTTGCAATAAGATGTACTTGTTTGTGAGCTCAGAACACATTCTGGTTGACCCTTCTGGAGTTCTCTTTCAGATCTGATGTTGCACCTGCTTAGCTTTAGGGTGTGTAATTCTATTCCACTAAAAAAACTGTGCTGAAAGCTTCATAAAGAGTTYTTCCTTCCAGTTGATGCCTGATTTTCTTCATGCAATGCACAAAACAGATTAGTTATATTGCAGAAGTATGTGTATGTGCAAGAACAATATTTGCAAGAAACARTATCTGCTTCAGAATTCAAATGTTAAGCAGTATCTCAGTCACTTAACTATGCTCTTTTCTTAATCCTAGATCTTCTTGTCAAGGACATATTTTAATTAAAAGACAGTTTGGTAGAGCATAATATAGTCCTTCAGTGCAAAAACCATCTGTAAGATCTAAAAATTTTATTAACTTTCCAAATTCTTTTAAAGATGCATCTTTTTAATTACAGGTGCTCTGCCCCTCAGCACATTTATGCATGTCCCTATCCTTGGACAGTGCATGCCCTCCAAAAGGTCASAGTTAAATTGCATCTTTTGCTGTAAATTGATGCAGATTTGTAAGATGAGCATATCTGGCATGGCCTGGAGTTCACCTCAGCTTGCATTTTAAACAGTAAAATGTTGGCATTTCGGAAATACCATCCTGAATCCTGCCATAAACTCATCCCTTTCCACTGGCACTGGGTTGCTGTGGCTAGAGACCACAGTTTAAAAAAAACCTTTGATGCCTTAGAAGGCTGAGCAAGRTATCTTTTGGGCAGGTAAATCTACTTTTCTGTCGGTGGGGACTGTAATGAACTGACAAGCAGAAAACAGATTTTTTAATGTTTTATCTACTGAAAAGTGGTTTGTTTTGTTTTTTAAAGTCTGTCTCTTAACAYACTGGAGACAATGGGAGACAGCACATCATTTTCAAAGCAGAGCCTACCTGCCCTGCAAGGCAGGACTTGTTCAGGTGGCCTGAACTCGTATCTGGCTATTGATTGTATCTGATTATGTACTTACATACATTATGTGCTTGTATCTTGATGCAGTTTATCATTTACTCCTCATCTGTGTTGCCTTTTGCCYGATAGCAGAGGAGATCCCCAGTGTACCGGCCTACATCAATAATGAAGGAATMATGGTAATTATGTTTATGGCATTACAAGTGGGTATTGCATACTTGGCTTAGTAATTGCAGTGGGTGACCCTGGCTGGACACCAGGCACCCACCAAAGCCAMTCTCTCACTCCCCTCCACAGCTGGACAGGGGAGAGAAAATACAACAAAGGCTTCATGGGCTGAGATAAAGACTGGGAGAGATCCCTCAGCAAATACTGTCATGGGCAAAACAGCCTCAACTTAAGAGATATAAAGTGAATTTATTGCTAACAAAATCAGAACAGGATAATGAGAAGTAAAATAAACCCTTAAAACCACCTAATTCCCAGCTCTACCTCCTCCCCTAGCAGTGCAGGCAGACAGGGAATAGGGGTTATGGTCAGTTCATCTCCTGTGGCTTCTCCCGCTGCTCATGGAGAGGAGTCGTTCCCCTGGTGCACCGTGGGCTCCCTCCCACGGGAKACAGTTCTCTGTGAACTTCCCCAGCGTGGGTCCACTCTCAGGAGCAGCAGCCCTCCCAAACCTGCTGCAGCGTGAGCCCATCCCACGGGCTGACAGTCCTCCCAAAGCTGCTGCGGCRTGGGTCACTCTGCCACGGGGTCAGTCCTCCAAGGACAGGCTGCTCCAGCCTGGGAGCAGGGCCCCTCTCTCCATGGGTCTCCCACGGGCTCACAGCCTCTTCTGAGGCATCTTCCTGCTCCGGCATGGGCCCCTCCACGGCCTGCAGGTGGATSTCTGCATCCCCATGGATCTCCAGGGGCTGCAGATGGATCTCTGCATCCCCATGGATCTCCACAGGCTGTGGGTGCATCTMCGCATCCCCGTGCCTCTCCAGGGGCTGCAGGGGCGCAGCTGCCTTACCATGGCCTTCACCATGGGCTGCAGGGGAATCCCAGCTCTGGTGCCTGGAGCACCTCCTGCCCCTCCTTCTTCACTGCCCTTGGTGTCTGTAGAGTTGTTCCTCTCACATGTTCTCACCCCGCTCTTCTCTGCCCACAATTACAACTGCACAATAACGTTTTTCTTTCTTTGGTCTGTTATCACAAAGGTGTTACCACCATTTCTAACTGGTCCAGCCTTGACCAGTGGCACGTCCATCTTTGGAGCCATCARGGATTGGCTCTGCTGGACATGGAAGAAGCCTCTGGCAGCTTCTCACAGAAGCCACCCCTGTAGCCCCCGCCCCTGCTACCAAAACCAGGCYGTGCAAACCCAATGCAGTAATGCAGTTGAAATAAACAGATATACTTTGCAAACTGCTGAAATTTAGCATTTCRTAAAGTGTACGGCTTTACTTTTTGATTAATAAACCAGCAGCTTATATATCTGATACTGAAAAACAAGGAGGTTCCCAAAGTTTTGTGTTTACATGGAACTGTCCTTCACCCCTTTTCTTCCTTCCCTTTCTCCCTGCTATAGCTCGTGTCCTGGTTTATGGAAAGAGCAGACAAATGTGATAGCTAATAATTAACCAAGAGGGTAAACTACTCTGGCACCAGGAAAGAGGAACGTTCTCTGGAGAGGTCAAATTAGTGTGTATGCTGCCAGGGCTAACAGTCCCTATCCTTGACTGCATCACTGGCAGGCAGTCAGCTCTGTCCAAGCACTCCAGCAAGAGACAAAGAGGAAGGACAGTGAAACCCAAAGCATATTGCACTGCCAGGAGACAGCATCAATCTCTCTAAATGTTACTTGCAGCTTCTTTCCAACCCAGCCAAAGGTAACTCACAATCCTCCATTTCTGGAGCAAGGTATTTGCTAGGGAGTTTGTTTCTAATTATGTGTAACTTCAGGTATCTGTTAGCTCAGCTCGAGTCCAAAACATGCAGTGAGGTTTTGTAGAGCTCTCCGGAGGACACTGGCATCACACCAAATGAACGGAGCGTTTACAGTGGCAGAAAAGTAATCTGTGATGACTGATGTTGTGCCTCTGGCCTTCAGCTGAAACACATTTGAAACTGTGAAGAAGGTGCCTCCCCAAAGGCTGAGTTGTCTTGGCAATTTAAACAAATGAAGCATACTGCAAGTGTTCAGATGGGATTTTGTGAAGGTGGCTTCCAATTTGGGTTAATTTGGCACTGTGGAGAAGGAAATATTGGATTTTATCTCCTTATAAATCCATTCAGAAGAAAAAAACCCCAAAACATTATTTAGCTCGTTTTCTTTTTTACTAAATGCCACTGTTCAGTTATGCAAACATTCAAATAAACCAATAATAGCTTGCCAGAAGACAGGCTGTTAGAAAACATACAGACAGTTTGTTTTCTCCTCATCATTCAAGAGTGTGCCCTGAAACATTATCTACTGCATGTAATTCAAACCATGCTCTGTTGAAGAAGAATCAGTTTCTTTTTCTGTCACATCCACCCATCCAAGACCCCCCACTAGTGAACAGATCTCAACAYTTCTGCAAGCCAGAAAACTTGTGTTAGTCATAATTCTAGGAGTAATGATATTAATAATACTAAATGCACCAGTGGACAGTGGAGCCTGTGCTGGTTTTAAAACTCAGCAGGGAAAGTAAGGCCACTCAAGCCACCYCCTTTCAACCGTGGAGGAAAAAATACTAAGATTATAAATTGGAATAACAATTTGCTGAAGAAATCGTAATAAACATAATAACTGTAAAAAATAGAGGATGGTTCAACCATAACAGAGCCAAAGATGCAGAGTTCACAATGGCTCAGTCAAGGCACTCTGGTTTAGGGCATTCTCAAGGATGTCTRACATGCATACATTCAAATTTTACTTTCATTAGTCTTATGTATGAGCAGCTCTGGAATGGCAACCACAGAGTGACAACCTCAGGCACCCCCTAAACAGCAGATTATTAGTGAGCAATTTGATGAAAAGCTTTGGTCCTAATTATGCTCAGTTTCAGAGGCAAGGTTGATACTACTCTCAGATGGGGAAAGCCCAGGAAGAGTAAACATGATTGCATATTTTGGTTCAACATACTCAGCTAGAACAATTTTTACACAGATGTAAAGTTGCAAACTCCTAGGAGTCTTCCCCAAAAGATTTTGTCTCCCTCAGAGTAGCCATATAACCCAAGGATGGATGTGTAGAGACCAGAGGAATGACTGACTGCCTCAAAACAACCCAGTGGGAAGTGGTGGAGGGAACAGGGCGAGCTCTGCGTGGGTGGGACAGCCACTGTTTCACCTCCCAACCCCTTAAGCCTTAGTCAGACTTGTCTCCACAGCAAAAAGGTGGCGGCCAACCCATGATCTGCCCCAAAATGGCGGAGTGACTGCAAGGCCTGCCCCAAAATGGTGGACCGACCCATGGCCTCCTTGGCAAAGGTGGAATGACCCACTGC